>JANTBZ010122165.1:0-15714 GCA_024741255.1 Exechia fusca | reverse complement strand
ACGCCATTATCACCGAACCCCATCCTAGACTTGAATTTTTTTTTTCGAACTCTTGATTGGGAGATCAAAGCACGTTAAAAAAGTTTATACAGAAAAAGAGGTTATGATTTTTTTTTAAATTTGTGACGTAGTGTAATCAGCAGAATAATAAATAAGGACTTCAAATATATTGATTCAATTTGGATAAGTATTAAGCAAAGAAGTAGTAAGTATTTATATTTGTGTGCAAGTTTTCCCTGTTGCTATTCTAGTGTCCTATAAACAGTAAACATTTCTACTATCAAACCTGCATCGTACACAATTATAGCCGTTCAACAACACTCCCTATAGCGCATTTCCACCAACGTCACTTTCCACAATTTTATGACGAAAAAAAGTAAACTGGATAATTGTGCTATCCCTTGAACTATTACAATTTTTATTCATTGTCCTTGTAGATGTTAGAATTCCCGACGTTTTGCTTTCATTTTTATCATAAAAGTGTGACAAGTGACGTTGGTTGAAATGCGCAGGTTGGAACAGATGTAGATTGAGTTTTATTGTAAGCAATATTTTGTTATTGATATATAGTTTCTCAAATAATAATCTGCGAGATCTTAATTTGAAGGTTATATTGGTAATGGTTCTTGAAAATGAAATAAATAAAGTCGATATTTGTTATGCATATATTTTCTTAAGAAACATGTTCGCGGAGATAATACTACCCTAGCTCATTAATTTGAAACATACTCGAAATTGTGCGTCTTTAACGTTTTGTAGGAAAGGTAAAAGTCGAACACAAGTTGTAATGATGCCGTTTTGTTCAATAAACGTCATTCTATCGCAACGAGAACATTTTGTTTAACTCACTCCAGTCAAAAGCTGTGTCCTATCAACCAATCTCTTAATTCGAAAATTGTGTATTGCGAATGGAATAATATATTTGAATCCATACAACATTTTCGTATTTCGTGTTTGCTTCAGATGATGAAGATGATAAAATTGAGCACAAGTTCTTTCAACTTGGAAAAATCTCCTTCATGGTTATTCGCTTGACAATTCCTCCATATATGAACGAAGAGGTCGTAATCAGCCACAGGCGAGAATTTTCATCAACGATATTTTTCAGTATAATAATGTTCTTTGAACAAAACTACATCATCAAGCTCTTACTTTTCATACAAAACGTAAAACAATTACAATTTCGTGTGTTTTAATTAATGAGCTGGACTAGCATGACATCTATTGTTATTATTTCTATCCACTACATAAAACATATAGATTCTGTCGTTTAGCAAGTACAAAAAACCATTGGAACGCTCCAATTAACTATCTTTCTTCAGACTATATTCAGTCCATCCTCTGTCAAGATATTAAGTTATGAATACATCAACTGTTAGCAAAATATCTCTGAATAATACATTTTGACACAACTGACATGAGATATGAATATTGATAAAATATAAAATATCCAATCAAAAAATTCACTTCGATCAAATCCACCTACCTGTCCCATCCGTCGGTGTTGTCGTCTCATCGTCCGCCATGGCATCCGCGCCGAACGCCGAAGCGCCTGCCGCCTAGCCTCCACCTCCTCCCGTCGTCGTCGTCGTCGTCGTCACCACTAGCGCGCAAAATTTCGAGCCAATCTCGCGCGCACTATCTAACTGCCACCCACTCACACCCACTCCGAAACTTCGCTGCACCTACCCCACCACTACACTGGCACAATGGTGGCGCGTTCGTTGCGACACGTCGTCAGCGACGTCGAGTTGAGGCGCTCGACACAACTGCAAGCAATCGCTGTTGCCGTCGCAGTCGCCGTAGCCGTAGTCGTCATTGGTGTGTTGTTATACGATTTGCATGGTTTCAAAAATCACTTGCCGCACTCAGCAGAGATACACAGAGACAGACTGCGCGATTGCACAGCACACAGTGCAGGCAGTGTGGCTGATTTGCATGCCACTGGAGCTACCTGCTGCCTGCCGCTCGGAATGTGGATTTTCTCTGCTCGAATGGTCGGGATATTTACAATACACGCAAGCAGGACTCCCAGAGGAGTGATGGAGTGGGGATGTGCGAATCCCACTGACGCACACACACACACACACGATTAAACATTAAACACACACCCAGATTGCGCGAACAACTAGCACGAAAAATCAGAACGCATCACGCATGGTACAAGCTCGCCAGATACGCGAGCATTTCCACATGCACATACACACACACACACACGGGCGGAGCACTTCAGTCAGATAGTGATGTAATTGTACTGGATTGTATTGATTCAAACCAGGTGATTGGACGATATATGAAATAATTAAAATACACAACATCATTCTAATTTAATAATTTCTCCAAAAGATGAGTATTAGTGGATAATTTCAATCTATTTCATTCGAGTATTCGCGGATTGTTCTAGGTCAATCCAGTGAAAAGTTATGTCCTTCACTCCCCATACAGAATATCTATCGAAAATTAAAAAAAAATACAAAAAAAATCACTGAGCGAATTAGAGCTTGGTGATTTGTCCATTTAAAAACGGAGATGCCTTGTTCAGGGCGTCGTCAGCCGAAAATGAGACTTTTGTCACGCGATTTTTATGTATAAATGTTCAGGTTGATATAGTTTGTCTTCCAAAAATGTTCGCAAACTTGAAAAATCCTATTTTCTGGCATGGATCAACTCAACTTTTATTGGGGTAGTAGAAAATCTACTATTTTCAATCGTTGACTAAATGAATAGGAATATTCGTGAGATAAAACTTATATTCAATGAAATGATGCTGTAGGTGTTTTATGTACGTTACTTGAAAAACCTATTGACAATCGTCACCATGGGCCCTGAAAACGCGTCTCTTACTTTGCTTTGTTCAATTGAATTCCAATGTCCGCATAATATAGTTTTCATACAGCAAACATTATATTTTCCATGAGGAAGTGGAAGGCTTTTGATGTGGATATTAACAATTGTGTCGATTGCATAATGTTCACAGATGTTCGAACCTTTGAAATTTGTTTTTTAATATTGTTGACATTAATTCTACAACGAGCCATAGCCAACTAAGAACATTTTGTAATCTAAAGGGTATGATCCTGATAATAAATTAGGTCGATTTGATATCTCGAATGCGATACTACCCTTTCATTGTACCCATTTGTTGAATATGTTGCATTTTTCCGTACATTATTTTTTGGATGCAATTTTTCAATCCAAATCTTTTCTCAAACTTCGATTGGTGATGGTGATTGGTGGGATAGAAAAATACTATTCCAATTAAACCATGATATCCGAATCATCGGAAACGTTCTGCAGAATAACACATGCAGTTCGTGACTTCGATGATCGAGGTTTGATACATTTTGTTCCGTCTCATTTCAGCGCTGAACAAATCGCGACAATCAAAATTCAAATGAATTCGCCAAATACATTATAAGTGAGCATCGTCATTGCCGGAGATTGGTTACATGCCTAACAAAGCACCGACATGCGGTTCCTCGTCAGCCTCACACACACAGACGAGATGAGATAACAACATGTCAAACGAAATAAATCCGTGCTCACCGAAAATTGTGTCGCATATTCCTAACGAACTGGAACCTCGCGCGGACGCTGCAAGTGGGTAGTATGTTCATATACAATATAATCCGCATGCCATGCGTCCCTTTCGGGCCTGCTCAGCTGTGGCTGTGTACGCGGACGCGCGTGCTCGCGAGAGCTCGTGTTTTCATTCGAGTAATTTGCATGTTTCTGTCATTAGCATAATGCTTGGGTGCGCTTCACTGTTTGTGAGCGCTCGCGTGTACCCAAGTAACAGCTCTCGGCCGGCAAACATTTCTGTGTTTCTGTGTGTGTGCGTGTTATACAATATATTGCTTGACATTACTACTGAGGACATACTGAGAGAACGGGCGACGTTCGCGCGGATCGAAACCGTCGAGCCACCCGCGAAAGCGGCCGCTGTTAGTTGCAAAAGCTCAACCGAACCGCTCGCAAATGTAATGAGATTCATTGTATTTTTTGTGTGTGCCGTATTTAAATAAACATATGCACACTGCTTGTAAACACTCGGTGGCCAGAGTTTTTACACGCGAGCGCGCGCTTCGTCTTAAAGAGTGGTGTTTTGATTACAATATGCGCCAACACTTGGCGTCGGAGTCGAGCACCCCGCCAATGTTGCGCGCGAATGTTGCGCAACATGGCATATTGTATTTCTAGTCAAGTCTTCTCGCTAGCTCGAGTGCTTGATGGAACAATGGCATAATTCCAGCGACAGCGCTTGACTGCGACGACGACGACGATCAGCCAGAGAGAGCGAGTGGTTTCTATAGAATTGCTACCAGACTATCAATCGACGGTGCTATATGTTGACACATGCTCACAACGCAATATCACACCGAACAGATGCCATGTATATACGATGATAGTATCATGTCTGAAACATGGAAAAATAGTAATATGTATGAATATGAAGCGAAAACATTTCCTGATAAATGTTTAAGTATCTGCAGTATAATCGGAACCTTCCGCAAAAATCAGAACGAGCATAAATCCAAATTTGTTCAGCTTCTACTTTTCTTCCTACAAATTCCTACAAAAGCACTCTTGAAATAAAACGATAATATGAAGGGATCTGAACTTAGATTCGAGCAATCTTTACACACTGACAAGGGCAAGACATGTTCGATGTTCAAGCCAATTAGCCGAAAGTTCGGAATTCACTGCTAACGTGTTCTGACATTTCAGCGCATCGGTAGTATCGGTAATTGAATATTCCCAAATGCCAAAGAAAATATCAGAGCAACGTTGAGTAACGATATAATTCGCATCGAACACAGGGAATATGCTGAGCGCATATAGCATATCGCTGAACTGAACTACTGCTTGCGCGCTGATGTAGCATAATTTGTTATGTCTATCTCATCCTGGCCATGAGCACACACACACACCACAGAATTTGAACACACTCTCATACAAGGACATGATCGTATACTCAGGCGATTAATAGTATCGACCCTTACACCAGCTTGCCACAGAGCAGCATGCATCGAGTGCACTTGGTGGCTGTTGGATACCCGTCGTTCGACGGTCGATGCGACGCAACAAACCTGCGACATCCAGATTAACGATAACGGTCGCACAAACCGTGTGCATATAGCACGCTAATGAACATGGTTGCGCTTCGTGGCGAACGAACGCACTAATTGTGTGCGAACCGGGTTTGTGGAGGAGCCTAGGGAATCTACGTAGATTTGTCGGACCAGCGAATAACGTCGGGCGATATTCGCACGATTCTGAAATCGATTTCTTTATGTTTATAGTAGCGCAGCCATTTTTCAACAATCAATGCAATCAGTGTGCTTTCTATAAAAATGAACACCACGAACTTGTCGCACATAACGCCGATACCGATATACCATTTTCCACTTGAACGGAACAAGCCCGTGAAAATGAGCAATCCGATTGATCGCATTGTATACGTGATTGCGAACAATTCAGGCACTCATTAATATATGATGATATGCCGGCACCCAGCAGCAGTATTGCAATTGCACGACGACCCAAATTGATCAGCTTACGTTATGCAAAATATCGACAATCAAACGTTTCCGCTCGACACGCTCTCGCCGCGGGGATTGAACATTATATTGCTCTGCAAATAATATAATTAGCATGGCAACATTTGCAGCGCCAAAGGATATTATTTATTGATCTGTGCAGGAAGTCGCGGCGCTATGCGGCAAATCGAGCATGTGCGTGCGAGTGTCATAATACGTATTAGCCCCCCGCATATTCCGACACGCGCCCAGCACGCACGCACATCATCAAAGCGGTTTTTTATATATCATCAACATCATCATTATCATCGTCATTAGCGTATACACTGGGTGTTTGTATGTATGTACTATATTCTATACAGGCTCAATGATTTAAACCAATCATAACATTGGTATTTGTTCTATGCTTTGTACGGAATTCGAATTTTGTGTATAAGGAAAAACATGTTATAACAGGCGGGCTGTAAAATTCGTATCGTTTGAAAGTAGGACACATAATTCTGATAAATTTATTTTTTCCATAGAAGGACGATAAACGACATTTTACATCGATAGGACTTTTGGTTGGTTAGATATTTAAATTTAATTAAAAATCAAAGCAACTTTTGTTATTGCGAAGAAATTGGTATCACCGTTTTTCTTGTCCTTGCTAAAGCACTGTTTTCTGATGGAACAAATTGCGGCAAAAGCCAATACATGAACTGAAAATATTATCTCGGTTTTTATCCAGCCAAAAAAATATGCTGATTTTTTTTATTCCGTACTCGCCATTCAGACACCAAGGATGATGCGCACTCTAGACGCTCTAGATGTTGCAATTACCACAAAAAAAATTCGGTTTGGTGGATAATTCTGATACACTAGAGAAATAAAAAAAATTGTTTGGACATTTCTGAGGTATGTTCTTGGTTCTTGGTCATGTGAAAGCTCTTAGTTAGTAAAATGTCTGCCACGCGAACTCAAAATCAACCAATATGAATAAAAAGTTGTTATGCCCATATTCGACGAAATGGCTATGAATTGCCCATTGCGGTATTATCCGGATTTGACCCTGAGTAAATATTTTATGTCTTCAGACCTCTAAAGATTTAGCACAGATGAACAAGTTATCGTAGAAAAAATACATATCTATAAGGCAAAAAAGTAAAAGTCCTATAAGAAGGGCATAGAAAAGTGGTAAGATCGTCATTTTCGGTGTTTCGTCCTTCAATGAAACTATGTTGATTATTCCATCAAAAGTGTGTGTTTTACTACTAAACGATACGAATTTGTTATCCCAACTGTTACAGTATAACCCTTCATACAAACAATCAAGCGAGAATGAAATTTGGTTCAAATCCTTTTCATTAAACTAATTGTAAATATGGTTTTAATGTTCAATTTGTCACGCAATTTGTTGAATTTCATTTGCATCTCCTCGTAGGCATTATGAACCAGTATGGCAGCACGGAGGCCGTTCCCGATTTTTTTGTTTCCAGCGACGCATTGGCTCTTGGTGTGAAAGAAAAAAATCAAAAATGTTGGGAGCTATCAGGCAGCAATGCTTATCACATTTATGCTCTAAGAATATCCAGTTCAGGGCAAACAAATCTGAGCTAAATGCAAAAAATTGTTTCACGTTTTGCCTTCTCCTGGGTGTAAAAATGGTTTTATTTACTAAAGATGTTTGCAGTTGTTCTTTGTCTGAACATGCGTTTGATCTGGAATGTTCATTAAAATCGGTGCTCTGTGCACTATAGGGTTATGGCGTGCTTGGCCACAGGTAAGACTTCTCTCCAATAATGTTTGTGAGTCTGTTAAGACTGTTAAATGTCTTTTACTCGGTTTTGACCATGAGCTAGGGTAGTAGTTGTAAGTCAAACGTATATTCAAACGTACGCCCGCATCGTGATTACCTGACAACACACACATACATACGCGACACCGCAGTTCGACAGAATGTAAATGTTGTGTGTGTATGTGTCGTGTCGCGTGTCATGCAGAGTATGTTGAATTCATAAATCGATTACAACCCGAGCCCAATGGACTAGCGAGCGAGTGGCGCGATTGTCGTTGTCGCGTTGGCGTTTGCGTGCATGCCCCAGTCTGTGTGTGTAGTAGCCAAATAACTCGACATGCGACACACATACACACAATTAAACGAAACACCAACACACACACATACACGCACACACATCGTCACACAGGCGGCGGAGTCGCGACGACACATTTCCGCACATGCTAACAGTTTGTATAAACATAATGAATTATGCTAAAGCATTCCGCACGGGAACATGTGTGCGCGAGTGTGTGCGAGTGTGCGTGCGTGCTAGCAATGGTTTGTGCGGTACTTCACTCCGGCGGCCTCCGAAGGCCCCCCCGGCGGTGCTCCGGTGCCGTTGAACTGATGCACGCATATATTGAGCGTGCTCAGGCAGGGCTTGCATGCGTCGCATTTTCCTAAATTCCACCAGCATTGCTTTGCGCGCGCGCACATGCCACCCTTTGACGTTTGTGTGCGCGCCCAAGTGCGAGCGTGTTTGCAATCTGGGTGCACCAGTTTAGGCCTAGCACACACCTGATGATGAAGTACACCACACACCAACGTACATTTTTCCATTCCGAATTGGGGTGGGGGGTGAAAAAAAAACGCTGAAAAGTCGTAGGTGGTAGGTGGCACCAACGAAATATGTTGATAAAAACACACATTTACTACAACTCGCAAAGTACTTGCGGAATGCGGAAAAATCACACACCATGTTTTCGTAATGTATAACACTCACACACACACACACACACTCTGGCACGTTGTGCGTACTCGTGCGTATGCGTGTTGCGCCTGCGTAGAGCCTGTTGGCAGAGTTGACGCACAATAAATGTTATTATTAAATTTATACATTTTGCGCAATTATTCAGTCACTCCTATTTTAGAAAACTTCAAAGTAAGAGAACGAACGAAGCCGCACAATTGTGATACGCTGTTTTGACAAACGGAACCACTATTTCGACCGTTCGTAGTGTTTTTATTGCAATTAATTCCTATCCATTGAATGTCGGGGTTTTTCTCGTTTCCCTAACACATCACACAGATACTGTTCACACTGGTATAATAAAACACAAACACACAGCACACAACACACAACACAATTACATGTTACACACTCGTCGCCTAGAGTTCCGAGTTCCCTATACTAGCTCATGTGTTAATGCCATTACGTCTTTTCTCTAAAGTTTCTCTAATTTATTCATTTAAAATGGTATTACCTATCAATGAATATTATCTGATTTATTTATTCTTTCGTCGGGAAGAATTTATATCAATAAAATTTCGTACAGAATGGACAATTTCGTACAATCGGCAATTGGACATAACCAACATTAGAAGATGACTAATATAATCATATGTTTCATTCGACTGAAATCAATCTCTTGATTCTAGATTCCATTGACCTAAACCTGTAATTCTCCATTAGTGGCCGCTTCAATTGACTAAATCCAATAGTCCTGAATCCATTACGCATTTCCACAACTCTGACTGTTGGGGTATGTATGCGCATGTGTGTGTGCCTGCGTTCGCGAACGTGTGAGAAAATGTGTTCGCGCTCGGCTCGGTTCGGCTCGGCTCGGCGCTCAGCTCAGCGCAGCTCAGCTCGCACGTGAGAAAGCGACCTGAAACTGGGTCATCCGTACTCTTACGGTTAATTTAATGCCAGCATTTTTACTACTCAATGCCACACGACCAACCAACCAGAGTTGCGTTATTTGTTGATGCGTTCGGTTCGCGCGGGCTCCTGCTGCGGTAATACTTTGTCGGATTAACATGTGTGTTTCATAGCAGTATGTAGAGTAAGGTGGGGCAAGATTTGGATAGTGAATTCGAAGAGCTACCGTCTGTAAATTTCGATCAATCGCGAAATGAAAGAATGCTACAAACTACTAAATAATGAACCGAGAACATGTTTTTTTAATTTGGATTGTGTGGGTGGTAAGCTTCCACCCCATTCGATTTCTATGGCAGGCAAATTATATACTAGATTTATTCGAATATCATCATTTTTAGAGCAACAAATTGCAGATGACAACGACAACCTTTACCCCTCTAAAAAATTGACCCAACTTGGCCCTACATTTTTCACAGTACACTATACAAGCGGTTGCACACGTTCCACACTAACACAACACATACGCACGTGAGCGAGCACACGCGACGCACTTTACAAAGTTTCTTTCCATATGAACTAGCGCTGCTAGCGAGCCGTCGAGCGTACGAAGTCATATCGGCGCGCACATGCGGTTCCGTTCACTTGCGGTCGTCTGAGCGAAGTGGAGTAGTGTAAACTTGCAAGTGGTGCCCGCGATCCCCGCACTGCGATACCAACACTCACATACATGCACATGCACACCCACTGACTGAGCGTTTCCAGGTGCGAGAAGAGCGATTTTAAATCGAACACATGTCGACGTTGTCGCTAACAAGACGCTGAAGGAGTTGACGCGCGAGTCTGACTGATGACTTGAGTTGCGTCGTGTCTACTATACAGTAGATTGCAATATGAGGTTAACAAGAATCATGCTGACTAGCCTTTGAACAAGTTATCGTACAAGACAATAAATGAAAGTTCTTCTATCCGATATAATATTAAAATCTTTTATGACAACACATTTTGGATCAATTTTATTCTAAAATTCTATGATAGTAAAAGGTTGGGCCTAGACAATACAATCAACCCAACATGATCCAAAAGTCTAGCCTGTGAGTATTGGATGAATGTTGATTTCTGTTCCATACAAAAGGATTTTAACACAAAGCACCTAATTCTGTAAAATGTATCTCCAAAGTCCAGCATGTTTCTTGGATCATTCATATTGCTAGCTTCTGTATATACAAGAGTATTTTATGCTGAGTGCGGTGCACATGCTCACTATGCTCTGCTCACTGTGCGATGAAATATTCGTGTGCGTGTTCGTTCGGGCTTTGCAGAGGTGGCGCCGCCGTGTTTCTCGCCGAGTAATTAAAACTCGACCGTCGTCGTGCATACGCACAATTGTAATCACGCACGAAGCGCGACCGGCCAACCGTTGAAATCCGCACCAACACGCACGCGCGATAGCATATGTATGTACATGTGTATACACTCATGTACGCACTTTTAATCCATAAGTGCGTGCGTTGGTGCTCTGGCTCTCCGAATAAACATTACACGCACATAACAACACCAACACTTGCACGCACGCACGCACGCAAAAGCGACGCCAACACGCGGACACACGAACACGCAACGCGAGTTGGCTGAGGCTTCGACGCGTTTCGAGCAGGGTGTGTTTGGACGAGTGTTTGTGCGCTGATTAGACCAGGTCACTGTGGCGTTTAATGCTGTAATTTCGTGGTGGTGGTGGTGAGATACTGTAGTGGCTTTTTCCGGTGAATATAATTTACCGGTGTTTCAATGACATTTGGCTTACAATTATGATTTCTTGAATGCACTCTTCATATCTCGATAAAATAATATAAGTCAGTCTCAATGCTTTGATTGCCAAAGACATCGCGGCAATAACTTTCGATTGCATCATCACTTTGTTTGTTTTCTCAACTGCTTACACATATTCGAACAGAGCGAATAATTTATACACGAATATGATAGTCGATTCAGCAAATGATTGCATTAACAAAAATATCTCCGTCAATTTGAAATGGCCACGAATTAAATCGTGTCCGGATTTAGAGGTCCCACTCTGTATATCAAATATCATCTGGCACCTTTAGTGTCAGCTTTATATATTCGGAGAACCAGAATTGTTGAGAAAATTTAGATTAATCATGATTTAATAACAAGATCATAAATAGATTTAGCAATTGAACGTGGGAAAGAATTATATAAGTTAAATCGTTTTGAACACTGACAATTGACTAACTGACAATTCCATACAAACTTTCAACATTTCCTTGAACAAAACCTCGTTCGAATTCAATTAATTCCGGCTTTTGTTCGGGCTAATCGATCGGACTCGCCAAGCACATCAAACGTCAAAGTGGCCCAGTCTACAAATGCAGATGATGTTTGGCCGACGATGTCGCTCCATTGTGTTACTAACACGCGTTCGCACACACGCACGCACGCACGCACACTGCTGCTGCTGCTCCAGTGTTGTCCTGGTAATTAAGGATTTCCACATGGTCGCACTCTCGGCTCAGCAGCAGCCCGAGCATTTGTCGAGTCGCGAGCCGAGCGAGCCGTGTTGCCAAATGCGAATCGTCGTGCTCAGGACGTCACAGATTAACCCGATG
This sequence comes from Exechia fusca, assembly GCA_024741255.1. Lineage (NCBI taxonomy): Eukaryota > Metazoa > Arthropoda > Insecta > Diptera > Mycetophilidae > Exechia > Exechia fusca. Next base: position 3,909 of record JANTBZ010122165.1, on the reverse strand, counting down.
ATAGCAGCAGTAGCTCGCTGTGTTTTCTGTACAATGCCGTGTGTATGCTCTAGTATTTGTCCGCATTTGTCCGCACCGAGAATTCCGAGGGGCGCCCAAAGCGCGAACACCAGCACACACATAGTACAGTGGTGTGCAGATAAATACGCACGTTTTTATATCTGGATTCATGGACAAAGCCGATGTGTTCTAGGAATTTTGATGATGGAGATATGGTCAACTTTTTGAGAAGTTTGAGTATTGTATCGGCAAATAGGGTGGACACGCGGAGCAGTTCCGTATAGAAAAACTCGACTAAATCTCTAGACCACGCATGAAACGCAAATAAAATCATACTCTTCATACACAAATTTGCTCATATGATTGGTGATAAATACACGCACAATTTTAATAATCTAGAATTTGGAATGTTTTTGGGTCGACTTTTTCTAAACGGAACGGCTCCGCGTGTCCACAATATGGCCTCTACAATACTCAAATTTCACAAAAAGTTGAACATATCTCTATCATCAAAATTCCTAGAATAATTCGGGTATGTCCAAGTACCCATCTAAAAAAACGTGTGTATTTATCTGCATGCATACATACTTGCATGCATACATACCACCCACACACCCGCCACACTCGTCGTGTATAAATCATATCTTGGTCTCTGAATGGGCGGATGTGCGCGTGTGTGCGTACACCTGAGCACGAGAATTTATATACTTTGTGTGTGTTATTCCTAAAACGGACACTAGAGCGAAAACAGTGAGCACTCATCCTTCCGTATTCCCGCATTCCCAGACAAATGGGCTTCGGAGAATTTATGCGCCCATCACTAACATCCATAAACACTCCAGCTCCTGTGCCCACTCACACACACACACTACACACCAACACACTACACACCAACACGCTGACACACATTCACTAACATTCAGGCTAATCCGATCAGGTATATCTGCGATGAATTATCGACTCTGGGATTCCAGTCACTGCATCATCAACAGAGCAGCTGCATCGCTGCTGGCCATTTATCAGTTGGACATTATGTGTTTTGGTTTGTGTGTGGTTTCACCTGTACCATGAATAACACAGTCTCGAAGAACACGGTTTGAACATAATTGAAATTTAAAACACTATTGAAACTGGAATAACAAACTTTTTCATTTTGTTATTGTCGTTTGCATTTGAAAATCGCTTTAATATTTTTCGAACATTTCGAAAACTTTGCTATTTTGTCAAAGGAAAACAATATGCTACTTTTCAGGACACTCCGTCGAAAAAGATGAAAATAACAACTTTGGAAATAAATAATAAAACGATGCGATCAGTCTTTCCACAGCTTGAAACCTAAGATAACACTGTTTTTCTGTTTTTCATCAAACGGTGTTCTCCGGAACGTATCAACCGTGTTATTCGAGTTTTTGTGTGCATATGTGTGAGTAGGCAAGTGCCTCCGCCCCCGCAGCCGCAGTGTGGAACTCGAATAATCCCGGACAATCGAGTATGCAGATGTAGTAGTACGTATATGTACTATGCTAAACTATGCGCAGTCAAGCCAAAACAATCACACATTCATATGTCGCAGGTCGCCGTCGCGTTGTCGTTAATTCATCAGAAAACCCCCCGCTGTCCGCTCACGCACACACACACATTCATACAGGCACACAGGCACAGGCAACACACATCCCACCCATTCGCTTTGTGACGTCAAACTGCGGTGGTGTTTCGTGTAGGGTATTCGTATGTGTGTGTGTGTGTATTGCGCTACAATTTCCGCTGGCCCAACCTGCGTGATTTTCGTGCTAGCGGTTCCATTTTTTCCGTTTCTTGGAAAGTACACACGCACACTCGCACACTCGCGCGCACACACATCATTTATGCCATTTACGCACTAGCACTTTGTGGGTGTGTGTATGTGTGGAATAATGGTGTACGTGTGCGTATATTTCGTGTGCGTGTGTATATTTTATATGTGAAACAAACACAAATATCGAGGCGCGCGCAATCCTTTGCACAGGAAAAACTTACGCACCATTTCGAACACATACACACACGCTCACATCGCGCGCGCACACACACACACAGACGTCGCGCGTGATCACTCGTCGTCGTCGTCACTTTTATCCTTGTGCACGCATCCACTGGCAGGCTGGCTGGTGTTGAGCTGGCTGACGCGGCTGGAGCGGTGGCGTCGACGTGGATGTGATTTTCGAGAAATTGTACACTGTATATTTAATGCTCGGGGCGCCCGCGTCTGCCAAATACTACTGCTAGTATTCGTGTGTGTGTAGTTATGGCAGACACACACACACGCGCGGATAGCGACCGGAGCGAAGCCAGGAGCTGCTGACACACGCAAGCGCACGTGCGGACGAGCGAAACGAACGAACGAACCGGCACGGTGAAAATTTCCTCGGCTACTGAACCGACGCTTGCGGAATGGTGTCACGCGGAGCCGACGAGCCGACCAGAGCAAAGGGGTCGTCGGCATCGCGTGTGTGTGGTGAGTAGAGCATGCGAGCAGGACATTTTTCCGGGTCGTGTGGGAGCTTTGTGGGTGGCACTACGGAGGGGAAAGTGTTTACTATGAGTTTTGGCGCAATTTGGCGCGCTGTATCGTCGCGGCATGCGGATTGTTGCATGCATGTTGGGTATGTATGCTGAAGCCGATTGTGGGTGGTGTGCATGTGTGTGAGAGTGCACGGTGGGGTTCAGAATCTTATCAATTAATGTCCTAATCCTTACTGCATTTTGTCAACACAACGCAATCTTCGCGGGAAATCGTCTATCAAAATCGTGTGATATGGCGTGCGGTCAACAATCTTCGGCAGCTGCTGGCGAATGGGCCTGAGCACGTGCGTACATCGTGCTGCACAGGTCACAGATTCCGGACTCAAGGGTGAGTGATTATAGAGGAGAGAGGCAATGTACCTCTCCGTTATCCGTTATCCGGTACTACGGAGTGACAACGACGGAATTGCTCTGCCGACTTAATATTTTGAATAGGTTTTACTCCTGTATGTATGCTTCAACTAGAGATATAACATATAAACATATATACATAGATACTGAAAATACACCTAAACCTCCTTTAACACGGTAGATACGATCCTGAGGAAACCGTGTTGTAGCAAACCCGTGTTCTTAAAGACAAGCCTATACATGAACAGAGGATTCGATGCAAGTAGAACAAATTGACTCCCAAACTATTCCAAAATAATTTTTTTATGGTGTAATAAAATCCGGTGAGTGTTTTATTGCACTTTTCATCTGTAATTGTTGTCTTATTCGGCACTAGACACATCAATTGCTTCGATTTCATTGCCGTTAATATGTCAATCAATTTTGATTGGTACACAAGACGCCGTGATTGAATTTGATTTTATCTTTCCACATCATCGAAAGTTGTTACAAAAACTTGATATTGTCGAAAAAATTATTCTGATTTTTCAACATGTAAATCGACTGAAAAACTATGTAAACTTGGGGATACCGTGTTCTAAAAGTATTGACCGTGTTATACAAGGTTTCGGGGCACTTTATGTGACCTTGTTCTAAAAGACTATAATATAGGAGGTTAGGTGTACAGAATTTTATATTAATTTATTTCGATAGGGATTATATCTGAAAAACACGTTAGAGCTCTACCTAAAAACTAAAGATACAGTAAGTCGATGGAGATTGTATCAGAAAAACACGTTACTGTACCTATTCATTTTTTGACAATGTAAAAATCGTCGAAATCGCGGAGATGCGAAATCGCACGGGGAAAACATGCGCATACGGGGCGCAAACATGGACTTAAACTACGTTTTCTCTGTATTCCATCACAATAAATAGTTATTAAAAGTAATGAATGTTGATTTGTTCGAAATTATAAAACTAAATGTGATTTTGTTTCTTCAAGCCATAACATAGGAA
>JANTBZ010122054.1:0-15721 GCA_024741255.1 Exechia fusca | reverse complement strand
CTCGGGGGCGGCGGTGGGGGCGTGGTGTTGTGGTTGTGTGTGTGTGTGTGTGTGTGTGTGTTTGTGTGTGTGTTTAAGTGCTTGCGTGCATCGCGAAGCGCATGCGTATTATGTGCATATGCATATATGTTAAACCAATCCCCACACGTATACGCAGCTCTGCAGAGTGTGTGTGTGTGTGTGTGTTTTTGTGGCGAGTGCGGCTGTCGTCTCCGCCGCATCAACTGCACATTAGAACAGAAATATCCGCACTTCACACTGCACGCAAACGCGCCGCGCAGCGGAAGTGCGTCTGCTGTGTTCGTGTGTTTCGTTCTGCGCGAAACTCTCGCCTTTTGCACGCGCGGTTTCACACCGATAATTTCGTTCAGTGCGCGTTCGGCGGTCGATTTGCATACCGATTCAATAAAGCCGCCCAAGTGCGCCCAACAAGTGTGCGCTGGCACGCCAAATCCGTCGCTGCCAAACGACGACGACGGCGACGACGGAAGTGAATCTTTATGTCGTGACGTGACGCCCGTGTGTTTGGATGGCTTTGTGCGCTGTGTGTGTGCCCTGTGCGTGTTTGCAAACCGAATCGAAACGATACACCTTTACACACATACGTCGACTCAAAGCCAGTAATAATTCAATTAGCTTGCGCTCGCGTATCGCCAAAACACAGTACACAAAAACACTCACACCAATCTGCATGTGTGCGTTGTCTGGTCTTCGTAACATCCCCACAACACACCACCATCACACACGAAAACACCACACACTCACACACAGTATCTACCAACAACAGCAGCCACCAGTCACCAGTTCTTCGCGAGTGATCGTCGTCCCTGCACGTGATTGCTCCACGCTCGTCAACTCGTCGTCAGGTGTTTGGGTGAACTCGCGACAACAGAATTATACGTGCACGCGTTGGGATTATTCGCGACACGATCAACACAACAAACAACAAGCGCGCTCGTGCGCACCAGTTTTGCGCTGCACGTCACATCGCCAGTTGCGTTGACTCACACACTCACACTCGCAGCGACAGCGACAACAGCCCAGCGCGCGCAGCCCAGCAACGAAGCGCGAGTACACCTCGCAGGTGCTTAGGTGCGTGATTCACGGCCGCCGCCGCCGTCGCAGCGATCGCGTGTGCGAGTGTGTGTGTGTGCGTGGTTCGGGTTTGCGACGGACGTGCGTGTGCGGATTGTGCCGGTGTGCGAATCGAACGACGACGATCGCGGGCTGGTTTTCGTTGAGCGTGCAGCAGCGCCGCCGCCAAGGACTTCAAGATGGCCGACTCATATTATCAGGTAGGTTTGAGCAGCATGTGCAAATTGCAGAAAACTGTTTGCGAATAACATGCGCGAATTGTGTTGCACTTGGCTTGCAACTTGCAACCACTCGCGTGTGCAATGCAACGCAATCGTCGAAATATTGGAGGTCAGATTTTGTTGCCCTCACATCCGGACGCACGAGCGCATTCGCGAGATGTGCAAAATGCGATTCGAGCGCATTTCTCCGGAATGTGTGCATGCGCAGCGTGTTTTATTGAGGCTGCGTTTTTGTTCTGGATTTGAATGTTATAGCAATCTTGCTGCGGTGATAAAGTCGCGCGGTGTTGCGCTGTTTATAAATGCGCGAGTATGTCGTCGTCGTTGTGTGTGGGCGAGGTGGTGGACTTGTGTGTATGTACGTACGTTCGTTCGTGTGTCTGGGTGTTTGTGTGTGACTGTGAGTGAGTTCGTCTCTATCGTGGGTCGTGCGGCGGTTACGTTGCGTGTGTCTATAATTAAATGGGTCACACATCAAACACAAAAATAAACCGATCCGCAATGTGTGGTGGAGCACACACGACGGGCCAGCTCACAAGCGCGCACATGCGCTTCGCAGCCCAGGCGACTGTCGTGGTCGCATCGCGTGGGTGAGAATCGCTCGCGGCGGCCAGTAAGACGTCAGTCAGGCGCATAAACAGCTCTCTAACATATAGACATAAGACCAAGATGGTACTTATAGATTTATGCAAACAAAAATGGACAACATACGGCATAGGGCCCGAACGGACGAAAAGGCGATTACTCGAGTTTGCGAAATGGGTTTCAATTCTTCAAAGCTGTCATCTGAGCTCAGTTCCATATAAGAGCGTTCAAAACACGTAACATCTGAAACTTGTTCGTCGTCGTTTTCATGTATTCTGAAAACATCAAGAACGGAATCTATTCAATTCGAGCGCAGTCGCACACCAAAAGATGTAGACAAATTGTTTGCAATCGTACACAGGCTCACTGGTCTATGTCGTCGTTGTCGTCGTCGAGGGAAATGTGTGTAAGTAATATGGGTGTGTGTGTGTGTGTGTATGCAATTGTTTCGGGCCCAGACACAATGCACATTAATAACAATTATAATAGTGTTTCGCAGCCACATCTTGCGTCATGTGAAAACAGTAGTGAGTTGTGAGGTTGTAAACGCGAAAGCATTCGCCGGTCTCCGCATCTAATGTATGCAAATGAAAATGTCTCTTCGCAAACTAGCTTTGTACTCCAGCGCTTTGGTTTCTGCAGACGACAGAAAGATGACTCTCCCCCTTTTTCCGCCACACAAACTGCGATAAATCTGTAATTGCCGTATTGTCTAACATGCGATGTGTGGCTCGTCTTACGGCGCGTTCTTTTTTTCCAGTGTGTGTTGTGCGAACAGCGCAGCGCGTACATGCGAGGAACACATGAAATGTGTTTCATATTATTTAGTTGTGTAGCTGCGACTACGCTGTCGCATTTGCAATGCGATCTTATCGTCATTGCGGTGTGTCCGTGTCTGTGTCTACGTCGTCTTTTCGCTTGCAACCACACCGCTAATGCGTACAAATGTTGTAAGACATTTTAATGTTCTCCCGTGTCCGTGTCGTATACTATGTGAGAGCGGAGATGCGTTTCAAAGAAGACGCGACGCACTTACTACTTTTTTCCGTGTACGCAAAAGTTTCATGTTTTTTCCATCGCAAAACACGTATATTCGCTATTTGCGTATTTGCGTCAAACATTACACCGCCAGAGTCGCTTGAGCTGCGTCAGAACCGGCGCACCAGCGCGCGCGCGCAGTGTTCTATATCTGTATGTAAATAATATCGGATCGTCTCCGATTATTATTATACAGACAGGCGGCGGCAGGCGGCCAATGAGTTATGTGTGTGGTGTGTACAGTGTACACATGTTCTCATAGACGTGACGTGTAGTCCAGCCAGCCGCTTCAAGTTCTGTGTGCGCAGTGCGCATGCATGCATGCATGCTTTCGAATTATTTGATTACGACTCTGGTGTAAGTGTAAGTACGACGCGGGCATGTTTGTGTTTGCCATTGCTGTTTGTGTGTGGTGTTTCGTTTGATTGGATTTAACAAATTGCCTGTTCCACATACTACACACAAACTATATAAGTATGTTGGTATAAAAGTAGTAGACTGTGTGTGCGTGCGTGTCCGTATTATTTGCGTGCTTGAACGCATGCACGCACACGTGCACGGAACGACGTCGCGTCGGCATATGACATGAAGCGCGAAGGTTGAGCGTGTCGCACACCAAGCCAAGCACACGATTGCAAAAACACACATACACACACATTCTGTAATTGGATCATTGTTGAGGGCAGGCGGCAGCAGCATCTATTTGCACTGGACTTATGCGGGGCAAAGTAGCCATCGGTTTCTACGCAGCAGCTCGTCGCCAGTCCGCCAGTAATTCTGCCAGTTCATCGCCAAGAGCCCGCCGTTGCCGTTGACCTCACAGCAGCGCCGAAGCTCTCAGCTTTCTTCTAAAAAGAGCAATGCAATGCGCCGAATGCCAATTCACACATACGCCCCGATCGATCGACTCGGGGCGCAGCTCGTGCGCGCCGCATTTACATTGGCCGTGTTTTTTGCGCAGTCTTGTTGCTGCTGCTGGTCGTTGATCGTTGGTGGTGCTGGTGGTGGTCCTTAAACCATGCAAAACATGCTGGCAGCAGCAGCTAGTTGGTTTGTTCGATCGCTCTGCGCGCTGCTAATTATAAATGGTGAAAGCGTTCGTATCGTACGTACGTACTCACACAAACACCGGCCGGTCGTAATGATGATTATAATTATTGACTACCCATTAGCATTGCACATTCCGCTGCAGTTTTGCCGTCGCCGCCGGCTCGCTGCTGGTTGTTAGCTTGATAGATACGCATCCGCATCGGAGCGTGCGCACCACAAGACCCATCAACCGCTTGTGTGTCCATACCGAGCGCGACTCTGCGACGAGCGCACCATGATCCATTACACGGGCGCGGATCGTAAATAACGTTGGTGTTTAGGTTTACTTTTATTTTTCACGCCGTGCCAACCCGGCCACCACGACGGCATCGCGGCCGCCTCCGCTTTGCGAAAGTGACAGTAGTTCAACGCGGCGGTTTCGTGCGGATGTTTTGTGCACTTGCTGGTGTGGTGTCGATTGAAGGAGAGCGCGCGTTTAGTGAACGCGTAGCACAGATGCACGTGATTGTATCGCGCGAACACGCCTAAACGCACCTCATACATCAATGCACACACACACGCACACGCAGCAGAGCGCGTATCAAATTGCATTTTCTAATTAGCACATGGCTGGCAGCAATTTTTCAATTATCATAATCGCTTGAACAGACGCTCGCTCGCTTGGCCAGACCGAGCCAGGCTGGCGTCGTCGGATGACGTAGATGATGATGTTGTTCAATTCGAGAGAATATCATTAAGTAATGTGTGGTGTGCGGTTTCGCTACACGACTCCAGAAATATAAAGTCGGAGGAATCCTGCAATATTCCTAGTTTCATATTTCGTGAACTACTCAATGTGTAACGTAGTACGAGATACTCAACTAAAATATATTCAACATAATTATCATGACGCTGGTGCTCCAAATCGTTTGAGCTCTCATGGTGAAATGTTTATCCAGTATTTAGTGCACGCACGCGCCGTCGAGGTGTTGGCATAATCGCTGGACATTCATACCGCGCCCGACTGTGGGCTCCGCTTTGGTGTACCACCACCACCACTCTACCGCGCCACTTCCACTAATACCTCAAGTACGCGCACATACCACGAAGTCGCGTGCGAACGCGCACAAGCGCACAACACTCGAATGCGCCGCGAATCGCGCGCGCGGCTCGACGCGCACGCGCTTGCCGAGTCGGTCTGCTCGGCGCACTTGTTGTGCGGAGGCATTGTTCACATACACTCGGTCGCGATCGGTTTAACTTGTGGCACGCGTCGTCGTCGCGTGAAGTGCGTCTTTTTCGCTTGGCATTTCTGAAATTTGCACTTGCGTTTTCGAGTGTCGTCAATTTGTGTGTGTGTGTGTGTGACGCTTTGTTGACGACTTTTATTTAGACTACGGAAACGGGTATGTGTAGGTGTTTGTATGTATGTGGTTGTGCATTTAGTGAATAGTGTGGTGCTCTATCATGTCATTTAATGTGTGTGTTTGTGTGTGCATGTTCGAACACTGCCGTCTTGGTCGTCGTCCGTTTGACCGTCCGTGATTCGTACGATGAACTTGGGGGGCAACCAGTTTCAATTGTGGTCACCACCACTGCGCAAGAGGTCACGTTTTATTTGCGACGCAGCCAAGTGAAACATGCCAAGTGAAACACGAACGAACAAATAATGTCACTGTGTACTGCTAGCTATGTGTGTCGTGTTTTTTTTCGTGTCATTACAACGTTCGCAGGTTGTTTGACACACATTCGTCGCTACTGTTCAACGCATTGAGAGTGATGTGCAGGTTTCAGTGTTATAATACACACCACAGTGTATTTAGCTCGCCCGTGTTTCGAAACATTGATTGCCAAACCGATTCGCTCGAAGTGCACTAGATCGAGATGAGTCTGCTTTCATTCATTAATTGTATGCGCATGAAGCACAAGAGCGCACTCCCACAAACACACACTTGACTTCAGACACAATACATTTTCTGCATTCTGCACTCATGTCTGTCTGTATGCGTGGCGTTGTTGTCTGCGTCTCGTCGGTGTGCGTTGCATGCATGCATACATTATGCGCGCTCATTCGTCGGTTAATTGAAAACAAACGAGACGACGGCGACGGCGTCAACAACCACTGATTCAATGGGCCCTATACTACGGAATAATGCAAATAATAATGTTTCGTCGAAATAAACGACTACGTAACCACTTCTGTACTCTGCGCTTTGTCGACAGTCGAGTTTCATCAGAAGTTATTATATTTAGTGAGTGTGTTGTGTGCGTATGTGTGCTTGTGTTCGTGTTACTCGGCGCATAGAGTTCAACAAACTTTGGCGACATGTTTGTTTGTGTCTGCGTGATTTGCGAAGAACTCCGAAACCCAGTGAGTGTGAAAAATAGAGTCCACTCGTTGTAATCTCGCGCCTCGCGCGTATGTGGAACGTGGTAAAGCCCGAATTTAGAACGACTGGTCCGTGCATGAGTTTGCTTCGGTTGGCCCCGACCGACGTCGCTGATAAATGCGGTCTCTCGCATTAGTTCCGCTCGTTCGGCGAGCGGAGGCAAACGCTCTATCAGTTCGATGTGACAATCACGCAATTTACCCAATAATATTGAACCGCACGGACTTTCTCTGCGAGGCAACACCGAAACACAAATTACGCAATTGGCGTGCATTGAACAGTTCAATTCATCCGCGGACCTCGCATAAGGTTTGAGATCAAGTCGTAAAAATGGAGAGTGCTCTGGCGCTCGCCAATCGGCGGCCGTGCGATAATATGTACTCTTGAACACCAGCGTACGCTTACACACAATTCGTCGTAATAGTAGCGCCAAGTTATGGTCACAATGTTTCCTCGTTTAGTCGCGCGCGTTGAACGATCGCGCGTGCTCATTTGTAATACGCGCAGTGTGTGTGTGAATAGATCCCAACAAACTATCGTGAATTTCAGTTTGTAATAAATGGAAAGTGCCCGCAGTAAAAAGTGCCTTATTTGGAGCGTGACGCGTATTTGACGTGACGTGTCTGCCACCACCACAGTGATGCATGTGCGTATGTTTTGGTAGTAAACCTCAATCATCTCGTCGGACAGGATTTTAAACGACAGTGTGGTGTTCGATGTGCGCCTCTAATGCGATGTGCTGTGGCGTTGATTGACATCAGTGTGTGTGTCTGTGAGTTATGTGACAAACTGTCCAGCGTCGTCCAGTGTGGCGATGATGATGCATTCATCACCATCACCAGCCTCATCGTCGTCGTCGTCGTCGTCGTCGATTGATTGATGCACATCACCGCGTGCGCGCGTTGATCGGAACACACACACGCGCAGTGGAAAAACTGGCTTATGAATTTCCCACCTTTGCCAACCCGGACATGATGATTTCGCCAACGATGAATCTGGTGTTTCTGCGAGAGTTCACCAGCAAGATCAAAGGATACATTTTCCATGTAAGTAGCTGATGATTGGTTCGGTGCGCGCATTTTATTGACTCGGGTTGTTTGGCTTTGTGGCGATTAAGTCATCACGCGTTCTTCTCGGTTCCGCAGACGGCGGCGGCTAGTTATTCAATTATGTTATTATCGTGTCCGATCGCGCGATCGGAATCGTGATGCTGGCTGGCTGGCCGAACATCGCACAACATCTTTCGGACATGTGAATTGTGTTGTTCGGCTGATTACGTTGTTTCTCGACACGTCACGTTGGACTGGAGCGTGTATTTATGCACACAAATATCTTGTGAACTTTTCGTTGTAATTTTGAAGATATAAGTCGTCGCATAGCGAACCCATATGCGATCGTATGTCGTATGCAAAGCCAATCAGAAATCGCGTGATTAGTTGTGCTTGGAGCGTGTGCGCTGCCGTTCTACTGTCGCCGCTTTCACATCATCAGCGTTCCGCGTATCATTGGCGCCAATTATTTCCCAATGCATGCCGCTGAACTTGAAAGACGACATTCAAGACAACACAAACACATACACAAACACATTCTAGGTTTATAGCTGACACAACACAAAATAACCTCACCAAATCGAATGCGCGAGAAATCATCGCGAGCATGCGCAATAAAAATGAGCTCGCCTCGTTGCTGCTGTGTCGTGGTCGTGGTTCGTATGCAAATTCCACCGACCACAGAGTAGCGAGCGCGCGCGCTGGTTGAGTGGTTGTTGATTGGCCACCCGGCCACACGCTCAACAGCATCACGGAAAGACTAAATATAGATAAAAGCATGCGCATTCGCCGCTCGAGAACCTCAGACGTCGCAGACGTCGTCTGTGGTATGTGGTACACATTCATACATACTATAATTGCGAATAGGTGTGTTCGTGTATGTGTGTGTGTGGAAGTGGACGCAATCATTGAGTGTGTTCGATACTACATTTATATTTTGCGTACAGGTTCCACTTGCGGACGACACGCTAATAACAGAGATTTTTCTGACACTACGGCGCAAACTACATAGAGCATACTATGGAATGTAATTGTTTTCAATCACAATAAATCGTCGCAACACTGTGTTCTAGTTCTCATGACAGTGGACGACGGCGCGTTTGGTGGGCGATAAAAGACTTGTTTATATTTGGATACACGCTAGGGTTCTGTTATCGAGCCAACGCGCCAACGCGCTCGTTCGCCAACTGTTTATCTAACAGCTGGTTGCATCGCCTAAGCGTCGCTTCGCGCCATAAGCTCTCGTAAATGTTGCGACTTGGCGATTGGAATTCAACAATTCCACTGAACGTGTATGTATATTCGTTCGACTCCTTACTGTACGAACCTCGCATGAGTCAATACCATAAATCGATGCACTTTTGATCGACGCGCAGGTACTTTCCGCGAACATTCGGATGCCATTTGAGCGGTTTGTTTTTTATATTCTGTAGCTCGCGAAGTCGATGCGAGAGTGTGTGTGTTTTGTGTTTGTGTTTGCGCATGTTCGCGAGTATCGCGATAACGCTCCGACACAACACACTCACACACGGCAAGCAATTACACACATAGGCGAATGTGTTTTATTGTCATTCGTGCGTTTGCGCGGTGAGCTCTGTGTGCTCTATACACTTGCCAGTGTGAGATAACACTGCTCATAACTCGTAACGCAACTCGCAAACGAGCGCTCGTGCAACAGTCGGTGTCGATTTCGGTGAGCGCACGGTCGCAAAAGTTCGCGTCGCTTCGTCGTTTGTTGTTTCCATTCAATATTCCCGCATTCGATTCATTCCCTAGGCACTTGTCTGGTTTTCGGAACTGGTGTGAAGTAATAAAATATCAGCATAGATATGAAACGTTTGTGTAATCTATCCGCGTCGACGCGACTTAGATGAGTAACCGTAAATTCGTGCGATATCGGTGCTCTCATGCTCGCGTATTCCGAACCGTGATTGTGGTGATTCCATGACACATCCAGCAAGTAATTACACTCTCGTTCGAGCTATCGACACTCGGTTTCCACCAACACACTCGTATACATTTACAATTACACCGTGCGATCATCGTATGTAGTGTGGAGCAGGCGCGCTTAGTTGCCGCTTTTGTGTGTGCACGACCGGACGTACTTTTTCCGCAACGTGAAATTATTGTGTGTCCACCCAAACGGTCCGTATCGTAATCGAAATCGCGCGCGACCGAAAACGGAAATGCGTGTGCAATTGAAAGTGTGTACGCGATCGAGATCGAGCGGTGAGCTGTGTACATTGCAGTCGTTTGCCGTGTGTAAGCTCCGAATCGGAATACGTTTCGCGCTCGATTACCCACACACAATCAATTCGGACAGAATCTGTGCGGCGCGGCGTCTTGTGTTGTGCGATATTTCGCGTGAAAATGTGTAGTGTATATGCATAGTTCAAATGCTTCGTCGTCTAAGCGCGCTCGTCGTGTTGTGCTCTTCTGATTTCTCTGATTCACAAAAATATTAACACTAATCGTGAATGTAAAATGAGCGCGAGCACACTCGTGTCATGCACGTTCATTGTCACGGACGAGTGCATTGTACTTCGCATGTACACACGCGCAAAGGCGTTCCAGTCTGCCTGGCCACTCCAAACCGCACTGCAGAGCAACGAGTTCCGTATGTGTGTGTTTGGTGGTCTTTCCGCGACATGTCCGACGCAATCGAACACGCACACACACACAATAATATTCAAACATGATCAACTGCTGCCCGCGAACGTCCGCCCAAATACGAACACTGAAAAGTCACTCAACCGGAACGCACGCGAAATTCACCAGATGATTTATGTGTGCGTTTGTATGCGCTCGTGTCACCCGCGCGCGCGCGTTCGCTGAACAGACATCGCGGATCTCGTGTACTTTTGTGTATGTACAGTGGTGTACAGATAAATACGCACGTTTTTATATCGGGGTTCTTGGCCAGAGCCGACGTCCTCTAGAACTTCTGTTGATTTAAACCGATGTCGAAACACGTGTATTTTGTATGGAGATGAATATTTAATTTCACTTTCCATCAAAATATGTGTGTTTCATAGTTTCATGCATGTTTGGTTCAAACGGCGTAACTTTTACAGGGGTGACTCAGAACGATGCAGGTATACTCAAATGATTGGAAATTGAATGGCGCACGAAACCAAATCACTTGAAAAACGTTGTATTAGGTGTTCGGTTCTGCCGTTTTTTTCCTTCAAACTTTGAGAATTTATTGTGAAGAAACGGCTACACATTTCTTGTTCAAAACACTGACCATCGTTAGAAACTACTTTTGACCCTCTTTTTGGAAGCTTCCGGATTTCGTGGCCTTACAACGGGTCATATTTTGTAGCGATTCATGGAACAGTAAATTTTTTTCACTTATTCATCAAAACGGGAGTCCTCGTCAACGAGGCCTAGGGCTATCGATCGGGACAAGTAGTATTCAGATGGAACCTAGTCCGGAGAGTACAGCGGGGGGTTGAGATCGCCCATTTCGGACTTCCCAGGTATTTTTAGGACATTTTTTGCGATGAGGTGTCGAGTATTGTCATATAGGAATATGACTTTATTGTCTCTTTTATTCAATTGAGGCCGCTTTTATTTTAGTGATAGACTCAAACGCATCAATTGCGTTCGGTATCGATCCCCTATGTTGATTTCACTTGGCCTCAGCCTTTAATAACACGCCATACACATCTGGTCCAACCAAAAGACCATAGGGCCTAAGACTCCGGAATCACAAATTTTGAAGCGTTGAAATCACTCGCGACACGATCTTTATCATCAAGAGCAGCCTTGCCGTAAGTGTTTGAGATCATCGATGAGCCTCAGCCTTACTGGTCTTCGATTTAAATAAGAAAAGCATGACTTCCCGCAAATGACGCAAATTTGGCTCAAACGCGGACATGTTCAATCGATAATAAGTTCGTGGTGCAAACTGATGAGGACCAATGTTTTGATGCAATTTGGTACACAGGAACCCAAGCCTACTGTATGCCGATTTTTATAAATTTTCATCAATCAGAACGACCGCTTGAGACTGATATACTAAATCGGCGGGAGCAAGGTTGTACGCCTAAAATATAAATTTTTCATGAAAATACGGAAATACTTTCATGAGAAAAATAATACTGATTGAGTTCAAAAGATCCAACATATTTCAAATACTGCGCATGTCTGGTCTCGAACACCACACCACTAAGTCGATACAGTCATACATCGCCAGCATAAACAAACACACACGTCGAGACTCGACATGCACACGCTGGCATGGCATACTAAAAATAATCACCTCAATTTTGCATTCTCTTTCTCACTGTGTGCTGGTGCTCTGAGTCTGAGTATGTTGCGCGGTTGCCAGCAACATACATTATCTTGGTGGGTGGCTGCGCAGCTCGACGTCGTCGTCTTCTTCTCGTCGTCGTCGTCGTCGTCGTGTGCCGGCAAACCGGCTACAACATACATTACCAACGCACACATACAAATGCACGATGCGGCAACGCGCGCGCGCATAGCGCATCATAATAACGTTTAATAACACTGTGCACGCGCTTGCGCGAGCCCAAGCACGCAGCGAGCGTTTGTGAGTGTTCGAGTGTGCGTGTGTGTGAGCTAGGTTCATTTGTATGCTAAAACGCGAGCAGCAGCAGCAGCAGCATAAGAACACATTATACAACATCATAATATTAAAAGTACAAAGGGTTATGGACACGCGTTCGCGTTCGAGCGCAACGTACAAGTTATTTAACTCTACACAGTGCGAAGCGGAGTCCGCATGCACGCATGCACGCGATGCACCAGACGCAAAGACGACGAAGGTGACGTGCTGGTAGTGTGTAGTTTATTCATATTCATTAGAGATGTCCATATGTGAAGGGAATTTGGTTGGTTTTTTAGAAACATTCGCTAAACAACATAAAAACATAAAACGTGAAAACAAAGAAAAATAAAAACACCACAACGCGAGAACATAAAAAGTAAAAAAAAACACAACATCACAAACAAATAATACATACAAACGCAAACAAATGAAAACATAAGAACATTTGATTTCAACGGATGTTAAATGTTGCCTAGGGTTACTCTTTGGATCGCTGTGATAATCACATGGCATCTTTAAACCTGAAACCGATTATGAAGCCCTGCTATTCTTAACATACAAGGAGAGTATAGAAGGAAGGCCAAGACCTGTAATGGGTTGTAGTGCAACAAAATTATTATTTTTTATGTAAAGGCTGTGTTGAGCTATAAGGACATTGAATTTAGAAAAATCAGACATACAAATTTATGATGTCACTAACATTTTTTGATATTGCCATCTCTTGAGCAAACTATGGGCATCAGTTTGATGAAAAACGAGATCACGCATTACGTTGGTGGCTTGTTTGAATGTTTGGTTGTTGGTTCAGAGCCTCAACACTTTCTCATTTGTTCCTGTGCATATTGGCCTGCAAAATGCAGTTCGGAAAAATACCATGCTGCTTTGCGTCCAATGGTTAAAAAGCCACCAAACGCAGAAACAAATATCGAAAATCGAAAATCGAAAATTATTTGGAAGAATTGGATCAAATTAATATTTGTTCAACTATACCGAGCTTCAACCCTGTTAAAATTGATATTCACAAAGTGTCATCAAAGGAGCACCGACTGCTACATGATGACTATGACCTCTATACCAATTAGCTCTAACTTCAAAGCTTAAGACCTGATAACAAGTATGAAAAATTTCATTGGGTTTCATAGACCTCTACAGAGACTAATATTACTATGACTATGAATATACGTATTTTCACAATTCCAAGTCAAGCTAGTTCGAATGGCCGAAAGACTAAGACGAACTTTTTTTTTATTAGCACATATTTTGTTTTAGAAAGACCTCTATTATTTGCAGTGAGTATCTGATTAACTGCCACCTACGTGCAGGGAGAACAACTTAACCAATCCAAATGTCTATGACATTAGGATCAACATTTTTTGCAGTTGATTAGAATTTACACCAATTAACATTCATTCTGCATGATTCAAATTGATATTTTCGGCGCTACAGCTTATTAAAAATAAGTCCATATTCGTTCATTTTTTACCACCACACTTAAAGCCAATGTCAGTATCACTAGATACTAGAATTTTAGATCACCTCGATTTTTTAAATAAATTAAGTATATGTCATTCCAACGTTTTATGGAAACAAAATTCATACAATTCAAACCATTAGGTCTCTGCAAATTGTTGAAAATGACACATGTGACTGACTATGTTTTTCTTGCATATAGAGAAATACACGTTGAGGTTCATGTATTTGCAATTTAAGTGGTTTGAAAGTTACAGCTGCTCAAAGTTTCATGCTGATTAATTGGGTCACTCTGTACAAACAAATGTTTTAAATTATTCTATAGTGCAATATACTGCAGAGATATCATTTAAAACAATGCATATGTTTGGCTTTGAAAGCCAGAATTTCCTTGTTTGCCTTGCCTTGGTCAACATAAGCGGCTCGCGGCCTCAAAAGTCCTAGTGAATTGAAAAATAACTATATTAGATTGTTGCTGTCGGCGACACGCGTTACGTTTCACACGGCGAGAATATTGTCGGTTGTAATGAAACATACTAACCGGCATCAGGCGATTGCCCAGGGTTCGAAATGTTACTATACATGAAAACATAATTTCGCACATTCGGTGTGCCGGCGAATGTTGCACGCAGCACATTACTATTTGTTTATGTCGAGAACAATGCACTCTCGAATGGTGCGCACGAGTGCAAGCACACACGCAGCGTGCTTGTTCGTGCGTGAGAGTGGCTGGGCGAATTCAACAGCCATTTCGTACCTGTGTATTTCACGCCGAAACGATTCGACGTGCACTCAAACGCATACACATTTGCGAATTAATTTCGTGAGCTAACATGTAGTTTTAGTCGTTTTCATTCTGCTTTATTTGTAGGACAAGAGAACTAGAACGGAGCATAATATGAAAATATGAATCATATTCGAAAAAACAGTTGAATGAAACCATTATTCATTGGCAACATGCTCCCGCATTCTATTCGCAATCAATCAACTACATATTTTCATACATTCGCGGCATTTGCTCATTTCGATTTTCATTCGTATATTAATCATCACAAAAATGCACACTCGACACTCGACGAATGTGCAACCGATTCCAACCGACCGATAGCGATACTCCAGCAACCCGAAAAAATGACCAAGTCCATTTGTGAAATCGGAATGCTCGAAATGTGCACACACGCGACTGTGTCACACAAAAAGACGCCGGAATGAATGGACTGGTGGAGCACAATTCCGCCGCACATTACTCTGGCCCGATCGGCCAGCGTGTATTTTAATTTCGAAGAATTTTGATGAGGGGCCACTTAATCGTGCTGACAGCACCGGACTCGCCGCCGCATCGGCGCATTGGCAATCGTCGAAGCGCGAAGCGCACACATTCGGTGGGGCTTCGACGAAGTCGCGTCGCGCACGCATACGATCAGTGACACTTTCGATATGGCGACGCATTGGGAAACGCTGACGGCGACGCTTGGCGACGACGTCGCTGTTCTCGGGAATTGTGCGCCATATTCCGTTCGGCGGAAGTGTTTGTGCAATAGTTCTGTGGGATGATGGAATGTAACGATTTTATGTTACAATCGGTTTGCATGAATGAATTTTATAATGAAATATAAAGGAAAAAATGCATTCAAATTATCGACATCATTTTTATTGCAAGTTATGATTTGTTGAGTATAGATTTATTTTATTATTAATATACGGATTTTGTTGAACAAGTTTTCGAACCAAAATTGCAAGTTCAAATCAAGCATATTTACTACCTTCGACTCAAAGCAATGCACATATCATAAGGTAGTTATAATAGCAGTTCGGTTTGTCTATAAGGTCACATATGTCTTCCACATAGACGACACGTCATACCTCGGGAGCAAAATTATGAAAATAATTATATGATACGTAGGGTAGATGACCTGCAATCGGACACTCGATTAATCGACAAAAAATATAGGGAGATTAATCCGATTTCGATGTCCATCGAAACATGAGTTAATATTTTCGAGAAAAAAAACACCATTCAAAAATAAACCATTCAAAAGATGTTGTTGAGTTTTTGAAAGTGACATTTTCGCTAACTATTTTTTGGTTTTTGCAAATAAATAATTCCATGCTATATCTTTTGAAGATGTAATGCTCAACACGAATTTGGTTCCAGATTTTGTAATGTTCTTTTACATCGAGATACTTGAGTTTTAGAGGAACAACACACATGCCCCTGCAATCGGACACTTTGCGCATGTCATGAGATTTTTTTACTGAATCCTGACA
>JANTBZ010121943.1:0-15739 GCA_024741255.1 Exechia fusca | reverse complement strand
AAAAAGATTCAGTTCATTAATGCAGCTCAGTCTCTAGATATCTGGTTCACAACGTCAGAAATTTTCTTGTTAAGAAGCAATTGTCACCAACTGTATGTGAAACCGTTTGAGTGGTGAATGTGATAAAGTGCTTGCCTCACTTATCGTTATCTGATTTGAGTAAACTATACATCGTTTTGTCCGCTCATTTTGTCTACTTTCAGATGAACATGTCAATACTTCTTTATCTTGAGTTACCTTGGCCCTCTTGATAAGAAACTTGGACAGTGCATTCTTACAATACTTTATTGGGGCCAACTTCAACTACCAAGATCATTTTTCATGATCCTTAAATTATTGTAATCGTTCAGTGCAGATTCTGGCACGACATCAAAAATGATGGTGATTGTTCGATATTTCAATAGCTTATAACTCCGTTAATTGTCGATCGCTGATTTCAATGTAGGGATCGTCATTTGTTTATTTCGAAATGTTATCTATATATCAACTAAAAATTAATTTTCCAAAAATAAAATCCTTGAAAAATCGTGAAAAGACAACTTCTATATTATCTACTCTACAATCATTGTTTATACCGAATTACTGAGGTTTTGGATCTATCAACTTCTATCGGGTGCTCTCGATTCATTTTTACATCTCTGGAGACAAAAGTGGAAAACAGGGTGAATTTCCTGTCTTGTGGGAGCTCACAAAACAATTGAAGACATTTTTAAGCGGCGATTTCCACCTTTCTTAAGTGTCAATCAATGTTTTGTTTTCGGTTCCAAGACGATTACTCTTCATTACAAAAATGTCGCTGTCGGAATTTTGATTTTTTACTCAAACTATCGTGTCTTTGCGTGTCCACACTATAACACCTATCGCGCACAAAACACAAAATCGACTGCCCGGAGACTATTTTTACTCAGTGTACTATGCTAAACCAACTATAATTCTCCATTGAAAAAGCATCGCTTGAGCTCGGCATTATCATTAATTTGTTACATCGAAATTATATTTCATTCTTAGTGAACTTTCAACGATCCGTGACGACACGTGCATGATAGAAGGTAGAAGGTTATTGGCATTGGGTAAGTGTAATTATTGAATCGAATATTTATGTAAGTTCACTGAATGCTCTTTTTTCCCGTCTACTTTTAGTTATGGTAATAACTCACAAGAACCTTGAATCAACCGCAAAACTATTTTCAATATTATTACCTTGTGGTCCAAATAGCTGGATGCTTACGGAACCGATGCAAGCTCAATCCGATCTTCGAATGGAACGCACCCGTGCACTGCGGCACCGGACACTTGTACACCAACAGCTCCGGATGCCGCGTCCGATTGTGCTCGGTCACGTTGCTCGGCACCACGCCGCACAGTCGACACTCGCCCTTCACTAAACCCTTGAATCGTTCGACCTGGGCTTTGGCCTCCTGGGCTCTGGCCTCCTTGGCTGCCCGGACGGCCGCGGCCTCCTCAGGTGACATCGCGGCATCCAGCCGCTCGCGATATTCGCGCGCGATTCGCATAACAGCGCGCATCGGGGGCAGCGGACCGGCGCCGTCCTGCTGCAGCTGGCAGACGATGCGCTTGTATTTGATACCGACGGGTGCCTTGTCGATGGCCAGCTCGATGGCGCGCCGCATGGCCTCCGTCACGATGCACGTGTGCGCACTCAGCGATCGGAAGTACTGGACGACGGGCGTGTCGAGCGACAGGAGCAGTCTGGCCGTCGCCTTGCAGGCGTTCGCCGATTTCTTGGCGCCGCCCTGGTTGCAGCGATAGAAGCGCTTCTCGCCCTCCTGATGTCGCTTCTTCCAGCCCCACTGTGACCAGCCCTGCTGCATGAGCGTGCGATGGCCGATGTCCACCGACGGGAACGATCCGCAGTGCTTGTAGCCGATGCGGATTTTCTTGCGGGCAGCTTGATCAGCAGCGGGTTCGTGAGATGGCGAAGCAGGCGGTGGTGGTGGTGAGGGTGGCAGTTCGGGGAGGTCGTCCGATAATCTGTGCGGGAGCGAGCATTGAGAATGTTGGCGATTTTGTATTTTAAAATATTTGAAAAACACAATAGTTTCGACAAAAATAACTTTTCAGTAGTTGTGAGGCGTAATAAATTTCCATATTAGGAAAATTATTACTTTCCACACAAGGCGAAATAAATAAAACTGCAAATTGAGGAGGACATTGAACGTCGAACAAGACACAAAATTAATCCTTCTCCTTCGAATCAATTAATCGAGATTTATTGGGTTACTCACCTAATGATTGTATGGAATGCACTGCGATGGCATTCCAGTCCTTTCGACGTCTCAAACTTGCGGTCGCACAGAGTGCAATCGTAAACAAAAATCTCCGGATGATAGTCCGGGTAATGTCTATGATCCTGTTTTTTTAATGTTATGCCGCAGATGTGGCACAAATGTTTCACATTCGAGCTTTGGACATGTTTATATTCCACAACCGGTTCCTCCATCATCGGCCATTCAAAATCATCATCATCATCATTATCATCGATGTTATTCCATTTTTTGGCGACGGTATTTTTCCGGGATGGGCGACATTTTTCAGCCTGAGCAGCGTCTACGAAAACAATTTCTGGAAATGGCTTATCTTCATTCTCCTCCGTCCACGATGTTGAACTATCCAAATCTTCTTCATCAGAAGTATCGGTTGAATTGCCGCCGGCATCTTCGAGCTTGACGAATACCGGCGAAATCGGGTCGACTTTTCGCTGTGTATCCCGCACAGAATGCAACGTTGAGACCACTTCGTCGGTTTCCGGATGTGGCGTTGGCGTGTCGTCGATGCTCGATTCACACTTCCGTTTGTTCGCATGATCAGCCGACTCTTTGCCAACCGCTTGTACGACCACTCGTTTCAAGACCACCATTTTCATTACATTTTCCGTTTCTGGTGTGCTGTCTGGACCGGAATTATTTTTCGAACACAATGCCTCTTCGTCGCTTTCATCTACCAACTCGGGTTTCAGATCAATCTCGCTCGCCAAATAGTCGTCAGATGGTTCACCTGAATCGTTGTGCTGCACAATCATTTCGTCTGTCGTCTCATCGATGGTAGTGTGTTTTTGTTCGCCCGATTGTTGGCCGTCGCGCTCCTCGCATGCCTGCGCAAGGACTTGCTGCAGCGCCTTTTGGGTGTGCCAACAAAGCGCACTGAAGCGCTGCCACTCGTGGAGGCTCTTCGAGCATCTGGCACAAATGAATGCCGGTAGTTTGTCGCCGGCGGCTACGCGAATGTCGAGGTGGTCTGCGACCAATTGGCCCTCGCTGTTGCTGTCGGCGAACAGGAACACGCCGGCATTGAGGCGACCGCTGCACAGGCGACAGATGTTGGGGAAGTCATCGACCGAGATGGCCTTCGTTCGCTTGAAGCGTACACTGTGAAGAACAAACAATACTTGTATCGGCAATCGGTATTGGTCGCAGCGAACGATTTATACACTAAATTCGGAGAACCCACCTCACTGTTTTATCTGCGTTCGACTTGAGTCTAATCGTTGGAATAGAGTTGGGGGCCAGCCTGCTACCATTCGAAGTTATAAACGATGTAGCAGTAAAGTGTTCCTAGGATAATGTGAATACAGTTGATAATAAATAATAAATAACTGAACTTGAAGTCGATAGATGAACAATTTTATTATTTGAGAGAGTACTCACCCTGCAAATCCGTGAGTTTGCATTGGGAACAAACTTTTTGAAATCGGTGCTGCAAAAATCTACCCATACCGGCCAGAAAGGACTTCCGGAATCGGGAAACTTCATCAGCCCCTTCACATTCTTGCATTCAGGAACCGCACACACACGCATTTTGATGGCTTGGTCTCGACGTGTTCCGGCTACAGTGTATCTTGACTCGTGATCGTTGCTCTATGATCATCGACGTCCAGCGATGTGGCTAAGTAGCTCCCTGCGATTCAAAGTAGCCATCAAGAAAAAGTGCATCGTCGAATAGCGCGCATGTTGTGTTTGTGACTGTGTGACTTTGTGTTTGTACTTCGTGGTTTGTGACGGGTATCGACAAGTGCGCACTGTAATGAGTGCAGCCAAGCATCAAGCATGCCCTGAGAGGAGAACAAGTTGCCGTCGATTGGGTTCAAGAATTATTGGCATCGGCCAATGATCAAAGTCGACGAGTATCGAGGAAATGAGGATGCGAGCGGAGCCTACGGGATTTTCGAACAAGAACGAGAATACTTTTATTTTGTTTACGAAGTTTGACGGATAGCAAAACAGTGGTACCATTGATTAAAATAAGCGAGGGGTCATATATATTATAATATTGTCGGGAGTCTGCATTTACTATATTGATACAGTGAAACCAAACTAAGCCGGAATCGCACTGGGCCGAAATTTGTTCCCGACTTAGACTTAGGGCAGTTTTTTAAAAACACTCGGAAATATCGGTACAAAACGTTGTGAGTAAAACAAATTGCATAACAAAATAAATCGCATGTGACTTCTACCTTTCACCACATACACACACCAAATTAATTAATATTCAAATCGCTTGAAGTTGCACTGCTGAATGTAGACGTTCATCAACGAAACTTACGCTGTTGTGTGGGTGCGTTTTTTGACAACGAATACCATGTGCGAAAGAGATACAAAATATTCATTTCTCTCTCTAAAACTATATCGTCACTCATGAGGCACTCTCTAACTTGATTCGAGGAACTCAGAAAACTCTGTGTATGTGGTGTATGTGTATATGTATTCACAAGAAAGACATTTTGTCAGTTACAACTATGCATTAAATAAAATAGATCAAGTCCAAGTTTTGGTTACATTTCACGTAACCGTTCAACAATGTGTATTTCTTCAATTCAAATTGATGACCGAACGACGCAATACAAATATGACTACATATCGTCGCCGCCAACATCACCGCCATCATTTGCATCTGTTCGCACATTGTTCGCCACCTCGGCAATTACGCGATACGTGAGCTGCGGCACCCAGCCCCTGTTCTTCAGATGCTGTACGATGGCCCGACTGTTCATCGTCTGGGCGGCCCTTTCGATATCGAGGCGCAGCGCTGTCGTGATTTGGCAACTGTGACCGGCGTTCGACGTGTAGAAATGGGTGGCCGGACCGATGGACGGCTGCGATCGCAGATAGGCGCTGGCGGTGCATTGCACTCGAGCCTTCGTCAGGACGCGATTGCAGCGCAGCTGCAGATGTACCAAGCCAGTCTCGTTCTCGTGCTTCTGGCGCACTCGCCAACACAGTGTCCGAACGGCGGCCTCGGCCTCGACAACGCTCTTGAAAGAACGGACATAGGTGAATTCGTCTTTCAGACTGGAGCATTCCAGTCTGTCGTCCGGTGAGTCGAAGACTGGCTGTGCTTGGTCGTCGTGGGAGCTGGGTCGTTGTGGGTGAGAAAGAAACCCGTTCAATTTTTCGAATAGCAAAGCCAAAACTGAAGTCACAACAAATGTAAGAACAAATAAGAGATAAATATAAATTATAATTATTAGACGAATTGTTTCTGGCGAGTTAATAATAAAGGCGTTTAGTAATTTTAGTTATTGTTTTCAAGTGATAAAAAAAAGTTGTTCTGTTTTAAATGCACAATACCTCAAAATACCATCCATAATTGTATCGAGGATAAAAGTAGGGCCGTTGAGTGAATGAATTTACTATTTTCACAATACAAATTTGTTTTGTGGAAACAAAGTCTCCATTTGGACGATGTCCGCAACTGTTAGCTTTGAAGATACAGTTCTATGAACGTACTTCGATCGGAACGCTTCTCTTGCAAAGCGATTATAATTGTTGATCGGGATTTTATTGTTTCGCGACAGTTTCGAACACTGGTTAATGAATGGGCAAAAAACACAAAAACACTTGTAAATTGTAGCCAGATGCCCCTACGCTTGAATGAATACATACATTGCATACATATTTCCGAAGTTTACTGGAGGATCGTTTAGTTTCATTCTAGTTTCAGTTATTGTAATAACCGATTGCGATACTATCCGTCAATATATTATTCCACCTACCTTGTGGTCGCGGTGGTGAGATGCTTATAGGTCTGATGAATCTTCAATCCCATCTTCGAATGGAACGCACCCGTGCACTGCGGCACCGGACACTTGTACACCAACAGCTCCGGATGCCGCGTCCGATTGTGCTCGGTCAGGTTGCTCGGCACCACGCCGCACAGTCTACACTCACCCTTCACTCCGCCCTTGGATCGTTCGACCTTCGCTTCCTGGGTCTTGGCCTCCTTGGCTGCCCGGACGGCCGAGGCCTCCTCAGGTGACATTGCGGCCTCCCGTCGCTCGCGATATTCGCGCGTGATTCGCTGAATCGCGCGCATCGGTGGCATCGGCTCGACGCCGTCCTGCTGCAGCTGTTTGGCGATCCGCCTGTATTTGAAGCACCCGTCGGCCTTGTCGATGGCCAGCTCGATGGCGCGCCGCACGGACTCGGTCACGATGCACGTGTGCACGCTCAGCGACCGGAAGTACTGGACGACGGGCGTGTCGAGCGACAGGAGCAGGCTGGCCGTCGCCTTGCAGGCGTTCGCCGATTTCTTGGAGCCGCCCTGGTTGCAACGATAGAAGCGCTTCTCGCCCTCCTGATGGCGTTTCTTGCAGCCCCACTGCGACCAGCCCTGCTGCTTGAGCGTGCGATGGCCGATGTCCACCGTCGGGAACGATCCGCAGTGCTTGTAGCCCATGCGGATTTTCTTGCTGAAAGCTTGATCAGCAGCGGGTTCGTGAGATGGTGAAGCAGGCGGTGGTGGTGGTGAGGGCGGCAGTTCGGGGAGGTTCAGGTCTTCCGAAGATCTGTGCATAAATTAACAATCAATTTAATTTGATATTCTCGAGATATCTGAAAGTGGTTCCTCATCGTTAACGTGATAAATAAAAATGTGTTGGAAATAAATACCTAAAACATTTTTAATTGATAACGTTATAAAAGAAGGTAAGTAACATGTGAACATGTGAAACACTGAAGATGAATTCAGGAGATCACGAAACACGAAACGTTTAACAGGACACGAAAATCATGCCAATGTACAGAGCATACATCCAAGCCCTACTCCTTCAAATTAAATTATCGAGATTTATCCGGTTACTCACCTAATGATTGAATGGTGTGCACTGCGATGGCATTCCAGTCCCCTCGACGTCTCAAACTTGCGGTCGCATAGAGTGCAATCGTAGATAAAAATCTCCGGATGTTTGGCGAGGTAATGGCCAACATCCAGCATTTTAAATGTCTTGCCGCAAATGTAGCACAAATGTCTCGCTTTTTCGGAGCTTTTCTCATGTGATATCACAACCGGTTCCTCCTCCATCGGCCATTCAAAATCATCATCATCGTCGTCTTGCTCGACGACATTCGAACGCCCGCTGTTGCAATTTTTTTTAGCCTGAACATCGTCTGCAAATACAATTTCGCGAAAAGGTTTTTCTTCTTTTTCCTCAATCCAAAACGATGAACTATCAGATTTATCGGTATCGGATGTATCCGTATCGGAATCGTAGAGCTTATCGAATATCGGTTCGACTTTTCGCCTAGTGGCCCTGACAGGACGCTGCGATGTGACCACTACATCCGGATTTGACGTTGGCGTGTCGACGATGCTCGAATCATACTTCCTTTTGTTCGCACGATCAGCCGAAATGACTTCTTCGCTACCATTCACGAATTTGGTTTTTATGTCAACCTCTCTCGGAAAATAATCCGCGTCAGTTAGTTCCCATGAATCGTCGTCCTGCACGTTAATTTCGTACGTCGTCTCGATGATGGTATCGTGATTTTGTTCGCCTGATCGTTGGCCGTCGCGCTCCTCGCGTGCCTGCGCTAGGACCTGCTGCAGCGTCAGTTGAGTGTGCCGGCAAAGCGCACTGAAGCGCTGCCACTCGTGGAGGCTCTTCGAGCAACTGACACAAATGAATGCCGGCAATTCGTCGTCGGCGGCGAGGCGAATGTCGAGATGGTCGGCGACCAATTGGCCGTCGCTGTTGCTGCCGGAGAACAGGAACACACCGGCATCGAAGCTACCGGACAGCGCTCCGCTGCACAGGCGACAGATGTTGGGGAAGTCATCGACCGAGATGGCCTTCGTTCGCTTGAAGCGTACACTATGAAGAACAAAC
The DNA here is from genome assembly GCA_024741255.1 of Exechia fusca. NCBI lineage: Eukaryota > Metazoa > Arthropoda > Insecta > Diptera > Mycetophilidae > Exechia > Exechia fusca. The sequence goes on along the minus strand of JANTBZ010121943.1, from coordinate 7,617 downwards.
AATACTTGTATCGGCAATCGGTATTGGTCGCAGCGAACGATTTATACACTAAATTCGGAGAACCCACCTCTCTGTTTTATCTGCGTTCGACTTGAGTCTAATCGTTGGAATAGCGTTGGGGGCCAGCCTGCTACCATTCGAAGTTACAAACGATGTAGCAGTAAAGTGTTCCTAGGATAATGTGAATACAGTTGATAAATAACTGAACTTGAAGTCGATATATGAACAATTATTAATTGAGAGTAGAGTACTCACCATGCAAATCCGTGAGTTTGCATTGGGAACAAACATGTTGAAATCGGTGCTGCAAAATTCGACCCATACCGACCAGAATGGGTTCTCGGCATCGGGAAACGAAACGAGCCCTTCCTGATTCTTGCAACCATGAACCGCACACACACGCATTTTTGTGGCTTCAGAATGTATATTGTTAATCGTGATCGTTGCTCTCTATGATCAAGGACGTCGTCCAGCGATATCAAACTCTGGCTACCTGCAGGTCAGAGTGTAGCGGTCGAGTGCATCGATGAGTAGCACGCATTTTGTTTGTGAAGGGTATCGATATCGACATCGACAAGTTCGCACTGTTCTGAGCGCAGTCAATCGCATGCCCCGAGTCGAGTCGTTCTGGATTAACCGACCAATGATTCAAGGAATATCAGCAACTGAGCAGAGTATCGAGATCGAGGAAACGAGGACGAGGAGCGATGAATAGAATGGATATTCCAGGGATTTTCGAGTAGCGGAAAGCAAGCATCGCGAGAATAGTTTTTTTTGTTTACTATATAAGTTTGACTGATCTAAACGCAGTGGTACCATTTCAAGTTCGCTATATATAGTATGCCATTCAGCGAGGGGTGTACCACTATAAGAATAAAATAAAAAATGCGGAAAATCAACCCAGAAATTCTCCCGAAATGTTTGTTCATGGTTCTGGTTATTAAAATCGAACCGCAGTTCTAGAGTATGTATATAATCACTCCTTATAGAGCTATTATTTTCCTAACTAAAAAATTTAATAATTTTGATCATCGAAATAATTCACTCTTCGGCTGGAAAGTTCCAAGCTCGATTCATAGACATTTTTTGGTGTTGAATTCGATGATAACAAATATTGGTGATTTGTAATGTAGTGTTTTCGCAGTTAAAATTCATAAATTGGTATGGCTATATTTCGATTGTGATGATAATCAACTTTATTTGGAATGTATGTGTCTATATAATTATAACATTGAATTCAGCAACACAAATTCATATAAGCAATACACACACACAATAATTCTATTATTTATTTTATAACTTATACACATTGATATCGATTACAAAAATGATTAGTTATTCTCGTCAATCGATGCAGATTAATCGTATCGGCGTCTACCATAATTAACAACACGGATAACACGGATACAATTTCTTCTGTACACTATTGTACTGCGAATTACTTTCATTTTACTTTCAGTTGTTCGAAATAAAGCCAATTAACTACTCACGCAAAAAGTGTACATCCCTAACATAATTTCCACTACATACGCACATTCATATTTTTTGGAGTAGTCATATATCGTCTTCAAATGTTCGCGGAAAGTATGACGCACGAGCCTAAAATTGCTTCACATGATATCGTTTTAACATTACATATTATTACTTTCTGTTGTGGTGGTGGATGTGGTTTTATTCGTGCACTTTTCGTGGTCTGAGCGTCTGTTTTTTTTTTCTTTATCTTTTCCTCTCCTTCTGAGTGTTAATATGTATAATGTGCCGAATGTGCCGCGTAAGGGTTTATGCTTATCTCTCAGTGTTATGTGCGCCATCATCGAACATCATCTCGCTCACACATTGCTGTCGAACTTTGGCGGAGCAGCGAACGCGATGGGCTGTGCATTGTTGACGAGCGTCGGATTCTCGGCTGCCATCGCGGCCGAACGCATTTGCTCTGGCGTCGCCCTGTAGAAAGGCCAAATAAACCGTATTAGTACAGAGCGATTGATACAATAATGGGTGAAGGACGGACAAACAGAAGAACAATTCAACGAAACCTCGATCGCACATGCAAATGAAAAGTATGAAAAGTATAGCCAAACTAATCGAAAAATGGGAATGGGTTTCCACCACCTATGCGACGCCGAACGTCGCTGGACAACTCTCTATCGATGCTGCTTGGGAGGCTGGATGGTGTGGTGGTCGTGTCGTTGTGTCTTCGTGGCATCATCATCGTCATCATCGTCGTGAGCATTCGCCTGCGCGTGTGCCACCTTATGGCTGCCACACGTCCGGGTCCTCCATATAGGCGCCCGTCTGATCGGTGGCCCCAACAGCGGATCCGCCGCCCGTTGTCGGCGACTGCGCCTGATTGGCCGCCATCGCTGCCATATCCTCGCGCGATGCTCTGATCCGACGCATTGTTCATGGATTAGCATTGTTAGCACACACACACACACACACAAAGAGACAGAGACAGAGACACACACAAGCAGAGCGAGGACAGTGCCGAACGGAATTACGCACAAAGTGGGCGTTTTTCGAGATTAGTTTGGACGAAAACGGTTAGAGATTAGTGCCAGCGTGGTTAGTGTTGATTCAACGTTAACGCAGTACTTACTTTTTGCCCAAGGCCATCATGCCGTAAACGACGCCGGTGCCGAAGATCAGGCCGCAGCCGAAGAAACTGGCCAGTCCGAAGCACAGGAACAGTGGCGGTATCGAAATGCTGCGAAGGAGGAACGGAGATTGTCGGTATCACCAAATGATTCAATGGACTGGTCTGCATGATATTTGGTTGTTCGAATTTAAATAGTTGGATTTATTCGATTTTAGTCAAATATAAAATGTTTTGTTCACTCATTTGGCTATTTTCAGATGGCTCTTCAAAGATACAAAGATGTGAAATATTGCTATGAAGCTGGGCCTGAAATGCATTGACCTCAAATTGGATCGACCACAGCTCGATGAAATTCGCACTTACAGAGCTCCGAATAGATATTTTAGATATTTAGATATTCATGCATCATCGAAGGAAACTCAATAAACACGTGTTTACTATAAATAAAATTATTTTTCTATTTGAAATTATTTTAGGCTGTAAGTACAGTTCATCATCTATTCATAGACACGACAACATGTTTGCAATTAGAATTAGTGCATAATATGCAGTTGAATTACTCCAAACGGAACCTGAGTCGTCATGTACAATATGTGACTGAAGTACACGCATTATCAATATCATGCCATACAATCTGAACATTTTTCAAATTTCCATATGTTGCGCATTGTTCTCAATTCGTTCTTATTTTTCTGCACACGCGCATCATCAAAATGTTTCATCATTCATCATTCACGAATTCCGTAAAGATTGTCTCGATGCCATCAGTATAACACGAGACATGTTTAAGATATTTGAGCATTACTCTCCATACCAATACTATCAACTCACATGCAGTACAACGCCGCCCGATTCCAGTACGGCCGCTGATCGGCGGCGTTCGCAAAGTTCTGCACGTGATCGAGGAACAGGCAGCAGCACGGCGCCTCCAATGCCATCACCACGAAACCAACGACGATTTGGAGCAGCCCGGAGACGACGCACATCAGATTGATGGTGATGATGCCCAGGCAGTTCCACACGCCGAACAGAATGCAAACTGCAGAGACACACATACGACGAATATTAGTTGGAAACGCTTTGTTGAGAGTTGATAACAACAGACGACGAGTCAGCGAAACGAAACGAACATGTACTGCTGCATATTGGGTACATTGGTACATTCGCATACACATTTCACTGACTTCCTCTTATCGGTCACTCATACACATCCACCAAAACACAAACTTACACACACTCACACCAGCACACACACACACACACACTAAGTCACACTCGCGTTCGTCCGCGCGTGCGTTGGAAAATCGATGAGACCCAAGACTTACAGAAGGCGCCGACGATGCCGAGCACACGCCCACCGTACTTCAGGTACCACGGCACGTCGTCCTTGGCCACCAGGTCCTGGTTGGGACGCGCCATCAGTCCGGCGAATTTCTCGGCAAACGACTGCGGCGGTTCGTAGAAGGAGGGTAGGGGGGCGACAACATAGTGAAGAGTAAAGTAATATGTAATACGAGGTGAGGATTAACGACCGATTTGGCACACACGAATACGCTCGCACACATGCGAATACGTGTCATTCGCTCCACGGTGGTTTCGGTTTTTTTTTACCATTGTGCTGTTGGGCTTTTGGCTGTTGGACGACGCCGATGGCAGCTTTGTACTCGGTGGAGGGAAGACGACGACACGACCAGCAGCTGCTTCCGTGCAGGAATGATATGTGTGCGAGAGTCCTTGTTTGCGTGGGCGGGCGGGCAGAATATGAAAACGAAACGCACGACCGCTCGTCGAGATGTTTTTGTTTGTTTCAATACAATGACATTTTTGCAATCGGAACAGTGTTGCCGAAGCAAATTACAGATGGCAGGTGATGATTGCAGGGATGCTAAAATGCAATGTCGAATGTTGGATATATTTTGGCATCTCTGCGATGATGATGATAAAAATGGCGGAATAATTCGAGCAAAAAGATCGTTGAGCGTCTGGTGATCGTTTATTTTTGAAATGTAGAATGGAAACAAGCAAAATTATTTGTATCATCGAGCTTGATTTATATTAGTATTCTATAATATATATTATATAGTAGATAAACATTATACTTTCCCAGCTCGTTAATTTGAAACATATACACAAAAGTCTTAAGACAGATTTGAAAATATATCGTGTATGGAGGGTGGAATAGTATATTTCTCCATACAAAATTATCGTAATTCGTGTTTGGTTTAGAGACCGTGCGTAACTTCTCACTGGATTGACATAGAACGCAATTCGTGGATACGCTATCGACAGATAAATATAATGCACAATTCTTTTTCATTGGAAACAAATTGAAAAAATAGCCTGCATGGTCATTCGATCGACTATTACTAAATTTATATGAACAAAGAAGTCTTTCTAAAGATAAACTCAGCACCAGGCGAGAGATTTCTTCAACGATATAGTTGAATATTATAATCGATTGTTTATTGAAGAAAAAAATCATCATTACATTTTTTTGGGTGACTTACTTTTCCTACTAGTCGTGTATCTTTCAAATTAATAAGCCGCAGTTTAATAAATATATTTTTCACTTTGCTATTCGGTCTGCGAACGATCGAACGCGCCGCAATTGCGATTGACTCGGAACATTCGTCGAATTCCGACGACGACTCAGACTCAACGTTCGACTTAGTCGGTTAGTCGAGGGCAAAATATCCTGCAAATGCTGTGTTGATGTACTGCTCTCATCCGATTTTAAGGCAATTTGGGGCCGTTTGAACCTGGGTAAAAATCGAACATTTAGTATCGTTTTCGATATTTAATTTCTAATTTGCTTCTTACCGCCGACGACTGCGACGCATCGTGCTGCGGAACGCTTTCGCAATGCGAGCCGCCGTTGCTGTCGAATAGGATGGCGGCGGCGTGTACACTGGTGGCAGCGGTTCCGCCACAATGCTCGTCGGCACTGGTTGAGCTGCGATCGCATCGACATCAATCACTTCCGTCAGTTCGTTGGTGCACTCTTCGGGCCAGAACAGATCCTGCGCGTGTCACGACACGAATAGCCACATAAAATAATAATTAGATGTAACGTTCATCAAGTTTGTACTTCATTATTTTTTTTGTAGGAATCAACCTAAAATAGTTATCGCTGTTTTCCGTGATAAAAAAAATGCATGGTCAGTAAAATTTCTCATGATATACGAAGAATGTATGAAGTGCGCAAAGTGACTGATTGAAGGGACATGTGTCTACTTATTCCACATAAACTGAAGTATCTCGATGATACATCGCATTAAAATAAATATAAAACTATATTTGTGTTGAAAATTTCATTGGCCTACCGATAAAGCTGATATGTTGTGTCAAAAAAATAAATATAGCTGATAAAAATTCAATATTTACAATATCAGTTATAATTAACTATCGGAAATCAAACGATATTGAATTGTGCTTTCAAGCTTAAGCGTAAATCGACAAAATTACCCTATGTTCAAAGCGCACCAAAATCGGACTATTCCTTATCTTGATACATTATTCTATTATGAACAAGTCTCAGCTGTGGCTATAAGCACGTTCTAAGAAAGACCACTCTGTTTGTATATGGAACCAATATTGCACTAATAGAAAATACAAGGGATTTTTTATAGCTTTTAAAATTATGAATTAATTGTGCTCAAATCTATTCTCTTTCATTTGAGTAAACGCATGATTTTGTGCAAAGTTATGGCCTCTCAACCAAACATATTTTTGGTATTGGGAACAATATAACCGAATTCACCCTCTCTATACAAAAAAATTAGAAACTCGTGATTGGCTAAGCTAAGAGACTAATTACTTTTCACTGGAGTGTCTTATTATATTATATCTTTGAATTTCGGTTCGTACAAAAAATGTGGAAAAATACCGTAATACGAACTCCATGCAGAATAAACAATTGTTTCTGTCTATATCTTTTACTTACATCAATGTCCTTCACCGGATGGCGCGCCAGAAAATTGTACACCTTGCCAACGGCCCGCAACGGCACCATCGCCAACAGGCCGATTTGCACGCAAACACCCATCACCCGCACCCAATCGGCAAACAATGCCGTCGTCATCGGCACTCCGCCTCCAATTCCCACGCCACCGCCGGCCACCGGCGCCGTTGAATAAAACTCCCGACTCGCCGAGAACTTGAACTGCAGAATGCTCAGCGTCAGCAGCCCCAGCGGGCACCCGATGTTCCACACCACCGCCACGCTGGTCGCCAGCACGCGCGGCGTCAGACGCAACTCGCGCACAATGTAATCCGCGGTGTACGGGCGACCTCGCAGCACGAACAGCGCGAGCAGCTGGACCAGGCACAGCTGCGCAATTAGCCAGCTGCCGCCGATGGCGGCGTCGGCGAATCGAACGATGTGGGGGCCATATCGGGAGGCTAGCGGCACGGAGAGGATGGTGGCGGCAAAGCAGCTGAGCGCAATGGCGTTGTTGTGGCGCGAGAGCAGCGAGATGAGCGGCAGCCACATGGCGTAGAGCTGGGAGAGGCCGAGCAGCATGAAGGTGGCGTAGCCGGCGATCGGCCAGAAGGCGGAGATGTCGTGCGGTCGCTGCAGGCTGTCGATGGCGGCCGGGAAGAGTTTGGTGGCCATGTGGGTGATGGAGATGTCGGAGTCTGGAGAATAGGGAATTTAATATTAATATTGAAGTGCAAAGGTCCAATTTCGGGTGTGCCTCAACAGTTGTAACACACTAACTATAGCTCATTAGCCCTATTCTCATTCCATTTTGAAGACATATACAAAACAAAATGACGCAGTTTTGTTCATTGAACATCATTCTCTTCTATTCAAAAATAGCAGAACGAATTCGCCCTTAAATTTTATGTGGAAAAGTGAAATCGAACATTTGTCCCCATTCAATATATCAGTGTTCCGTATTTGGTTGAGAGATCATCGTATTGGAGTATCTAGAACAATTGCTTGCTTGCTTATCGGCACTACAACCCGCGACGGGTCTTGGCCTCCCTTATATACTCCTTTGTATATGAAGAGT
>JANTBZ010121832.1:0-15745 GCA_024741255.1 Exechia fusca | reverse complement strand
AAAAACAAAGAGGCCATGTTTAGAGTGTGGTCAGCCAAAGATAAGACTTTTCTCACTAGTTTTTTTTGCATAATTTAAATATTATTATTATTTTATCTTGGCCTTCAAATATGTTTCAAATGTGGACAGTTCTATATTTTTGCATGGTTTTGACTTTCAACAACTAATTGGGGCAGTACTGCCACTGCAACAGATATTTTGTTAGACAGGTCTGTATCGTCCTATTACGTCATGTAAGCATTACAACATATTTTGTGGTTTATTTCATGGATCGAGAAAATACGCTTTCTTTTTAACGTTTTATCATATTATCAGCATTATTTGCAAACGACATGCACCTACAGCCCACTCCAAATGACCCCCGTCGGGCTACGCTCCTGTGTCGCGAGAACACATATGTTAATGACGGTTCGTGTTTTTTCTGTGGTTCGCACACGCGCATCGGAGTGATGACTTGGGTCTCTGTCTGTCTGCGCGATTGCGTGCGTCAGACGACGGCTATTGATTGAGACCACCGAAGGGGTCAGCGCAAATCTGATGATGAATTCGGATCGGTGACTGCCGCACACACGCGCGTATATACAAATCGAGTGGCAAATAAGCCGTGGTACAGATTGCCGAGTCCGATTAGCTCGATTAGCATTCACAGTAGTTGGAGATACGATGCCGAAGAAGTCGGAGCCCATTTGATATGTATTCCCGAAGCACGTTGAAAGTGAATTCGAATTCTCTCACTCGGGAATCGTAAATAACAGCGCACTGAAATCGGAGCGCAAGCGCATGCTACCGCATATGCGCTCACGCATGCCTTTATTTTATGTTGCTATTTATATATTTAGAACGGTGTCGTGTGTACGGATCCAATTTGATTTTATTATTTATGGACAAACACAGCCAATTATTTAGCCAACGAAAGTGAACGCGGTGCGATCGCATGGGAGTCAGAATCTCGGCGTTGTCACCGCCGATGTCATGCGTGTCGTCAACTTAGCGCTTAAATAGGGGTCGAATACAAATCTGATTTACCGATATTAGGCGCTAGTATGCTGCCATCAGCACCAAAGTAAATTCATTATGTTCGATAGCAGCGACTTTCCCACACGTGATCGTCTGTGTGCGTTCGATGGTCGTTAGCAAATGTGTGTGCATGCGTGCTTTGGCGAAGGGTCGACCAGTCGGGAACTCTCTCTCTCTCCGTCTCCTTTGTTCGGATGTTTGATGGATGGTGGTGGTCGAAATAATACGCAAATGTCCTCTGTGTCTAATGTCCTAATAGCCTCAGCGCACGGCGCACGGCGGACCACAATGGACATTTGGGCCGCACAACAATGGCGACATCGAGCCGGTTCGATTTTGTGCCCAATCTTGTTGACAATCAATTAGACTCAATTTGCCGCTTATTGGCTTGGCGGATCGCATTTGGCGGGTTCGTTTGTGTGTGTGTGTGAGTGTTCGCCGAAGCCGACAGTTGGGATGAACCGGCTAATCGTGACTCAATTACTCACAACTTCTGGCTGGTGGTCGAATTAGCCAGGGGCACAAAACAAATGCATTGACACACAGCACACACGTCGCAAAACGTTTGTTCGCCCACCGGGATAATCCTTGAGCGCACACCGCTTAAGTGAAGTGTGCCAAATGTTCGAGTAATCGTCTGGGAGAGATAATGCGATTATGTTTCGTTGGAGCTGAGCGCCGCGGCACGATCAATAGTTGTATAATTTGGCACAAATCGTTCAACACGAATTACCGAGATTACTGTGGGATTTTCCGATGTAATTTTCCGTAATACTCGGCCGGGCGAACGGTTCAATGCCACAATATTTACGCGCATACCTACGGACAACCTCAAACCGATACACACACACACATGAGCGAACAATCCGAACCGAAAGGCTCACGCGCTACAAAGTGTTTACACAATTATAACCCTTTTGGCTATGCTTATGCTCGACACCGATACACACACACGAGCCCGCGCGCGTGCTCTAGTAGCCTATCCACTAATATACGCGATTATGTAAACATGTGTGGCAAGGTACGAGCATCCACACACACACATTTCACGCGTGTTTATACCATAATATGTGTGTACGCGCATGGGTGTTGGTGTTTGTGTGTGGCAATGTTGTAAAACCTAATCGGTCGGTAGTTAGCGTTCGGGGTGAAGGTGTTAAATGCAATTCGATGGTGTAGAGTAGCTCGAATGCGCGGTGGCTGCTGTTGTGCACCGCACTCGCTGCTGGTCTCTCTGGCATCGACACAAATGGGGCTTGTTGCGTGTTGGTTTATTGTTATACGATGATTCGGCGGCGGCCAATGATTTTATCCAGTGATGTATCTATGCAACACTAGCTCAGCACATTACGCTGCACACATAAACAACGACCACATAACGTGTTGCGTGTGTGTAGTGCGTAGTGCCTGAGTTGATGTTTACAACCGCGGAAGCGATTTTATGTAGTCACTACGCGGAAAAAAGTGCACTTAAATGTGTCTAAATTTAAATAACCGTGTTCCGTAAACAGCCGAGAACCGACTCCCAAACCACATGAAACAGAGAGCGCTCCGAACCGATTCATCATCCATGTGTGTGTGCGCACACGCACGCATGTCAACCGTGCGGTTTCTCCACCTTCGCCCACCCGAAAAAACGCGAACACGCACGCGGATCGCACATGTTGGCCTGGCCTGGCCCTACCGATAATCATCAGTTAATTATATTTAAAGATCAAACGGGCACAACCGAGTGCAACCGGGCGCGATAGTCGTGCGGCGGCGGCGAACATGTGCAATTTTTTGCGTGCGCGTGCGCGCGAATATAATCAACGAGGAGCATGCGCGGCAGCAGCAGCATAAGCAGCAGCAGACGGTTGATGTGGCGCACGCGCGTGCCCTTCGTGCCTCCGTTCCTTCGTGCCCGTGCTCGTTGACCGGCCCCGAAAATGCAGCGCTCGCGCGCGCACGAACACGCACACAGGTATTTCGATTGGAATCGCTAATTTCGGGCGGGCGTGTGCGCTCGGGCACAAAATGCGCGTGCCCGACAAAACAGCAGATGGCGAGGACGCGTCGGACGTGCAAAACGGCGGCGGCGTCGGTGGAGGCATCGGCTCATATCGGAAATGTGTGCGCGCGCGCGAGTATAATATAATAGGAGAGGACGGGGCGAACTCGCGCAATTTTATGAATACATCAATATCTTGGGTCACAGGCCGAATATTGAATTCGTTTTATTGGCAAGTTATTGCGCAAATTGCACGAAGTAGCCTCTATATTGTGTGATCGTCTCTCAAAAAGATCGAGGAGTTGCGAAATGACGCGGTGCTATCTTGCGTACAATACAGGGCGAACGAAAAGCAAAACTACGTTTTTTCTATGCGTGGCTGTGTTCAGAACGATTCATCATCTACATCCAGTGTACCCCATTAGGGTGTTGGACTGCTGTATTTGAAATACGAAGCTTTTACATATTATTTAATGTTGATAGGCACCAGTTTCACTCAAACAGGCAGCTTCTTCTAGAACGAGATCAGCGCGAGATCAGCGCTCAGCGATCAGCGTGTCTGAACGAACATGGGCAGAGTGATCGGTGTTTTTTCACTGTGTGCTTTGAGAACTAGTTGTTTTTGTGCATAGCAATTTGTCTATTAATTTGTCTATTAATGCTCATTGTTTTGGCGGCGCGTTTGATAAATTAGAAGTGTCGTGTTCGGGGATTCGAAACAAGATATGTGATTCCAAAACCCGACTACGCTACCCACCACTCTACCATCGCGTCGTCAATAAGAATGATACAATTCGAAATTTTATTTTTTCCTTATTTATAAGCTATAAGTTATAACACTTAATTGTTAAAAAATACGCTTGCCACGTCTACATGGCGGACATAATGTACGCATTCTGTGCATATAGCAAAGGGCTATTTCAATATCTTAAGAAGTGAAAATAGTTCACACATATTTTTTAACAGTTAATGATAGAACGTTAAACAGACTCTTCGAAAACTAATTCTCAATTTTTTAAAGTAACTTCTACCATGAAAAAGGTGAAGTTTAATGAGTAGAAAATCACGTATCGCATGTACCCAAAAACACATTACTCGCTGTGGAGATCTGTGGAGATCTCGATCCCCGTGCGCTAGTTCGCCCCGTTTTCCGCTACACAAATAGCAGCAGCGGGCAACGGCACGTGCCCTTTTTGCCCGGTGTGTGTGACGGGCTTCGCATTGTCGGCCGCTCGTCGTTGCGTCGTCGTCGTCGTTCATGTGTCGTACAGTATTATCTGCGACGTGTGTCACGTTTTGTTTCCAACGTGAGCCCTGTGACATGTCGCTGTGTTGAGTCGCGCCAAAGGTGCCAGACCAGACTGTAATCAAATACGCTAGTTTATCGATAATTCGATTGTTACACAAAACCAGCAAACATCGGCATATCAGATTTCGAAAATCCATCGCCGAATCCACATTCGGCGAGCACACAGCACATGTTGCCAGAGCGCACGCACCCGCCGCCAGGCACGCGTGCGCGTGTGTAACGGTTGCACTTCGGGGTTGACCGAACAACACCTCCTCCTTCGAGCTCCGGCTCAGCGTTGTGCTGTGTGCATATTCAAAATTGGTCGAAAAAATACGCAAGATGCGCGCAAGCGCAAGCACTGTGTGATGCAGCTGTCACATTCACGGTTCGATTGGCCGCATTGAGCCAGAGAGCACGAACATGCATGCAACGGCACGCGTTCGGTGTATGATAAGTCGATCAGAGCGTAGTTTGCTTTGTGCATTGGATCTGCTGATCGGTGATCTGATCGGGGCCATAACCCGGGCCTTATGTTGCACACTGGATCTACGTCAAGTGATTTTATTGCCGAGCGCATAAACCTGCACGCGCGTGCGCATCCGAGGCACGCGCATTCGTTATTGACTCACGATCGCGTTCTTTTGTGTTAATTCGCAGCGGCAGAGCAGCGGCAGAAGCAACAGCAGCAGCCGAGGGGGCGTTAAATTCGGTCGATCGATGTCGGTCGATCGATCGCGCATCAAACACCGAAACAATATCCTGAATCATCGTCGCTAACGGTGCAGGCGAACGGCGGCCGGCGGTGGCGGTGGCGGCGATAATATGCCACTGAGTAGGAAGCTTAGTGTGTACGCACGCACACGCACGCACGCACGGCACGCACGCACGCACACCAGCATTCATTATGTGCGTCAAAACAGGTATACGGCAGCAGCAGCATCTCCGCAGGGCCATCTGCTTCATCTGCGCTTGCACGTGTGCCGCAGACGAGGAAAAAATCCGCCAAGTGGGTGCGCACGCACAATGTGCGCGTGCATGATCTAGTTGAGTGATCCCTTTTCCGCGTGCTGCGGTTTATTAACGGATGAGTAGAATATTATGTATTTTGGCTCGCGACAGCCGGCTCTCGATTTCGATGTTGGCGAGATGTCAGAGCACACACAGCAGCGAACAGCGAACAGTCGGAGGCAATCCATCCAAATCAAACACAGAGTGCAATGTGGCACGTGCGCCCACGACGCGTAAACCACACATACTGCACATCATGCTGCTGCTTCTGCTGCTGCTGTTTTATGCTACGCATATGCTGCGACGGCGAAGTGTGAGCATTTGCCACTCTGCGCCCTTCCAATCGATGCGCGTACACGCGCAGATATTATGCAGACATTGCGCACAGTGACGGACCCTGAAGGGGGAGCAGTGACCCCTGAGCAGTAGATATTTATCTCGAAATTTATTCAGAGAACTCGACAAGAATATGGATCCAAGTTCATCTACCCATAATATGAACTGTTGCATGTATAAAGGCAAGTTCTTGTGATGCGTGATAGTGATGTCTTTCGACAAACGATCCTCTGGAATGAAATCATATCGATATAATATCACGTATCATATTTTAATATATCACTGCGACGAATTTGATGTAGTATTCACAGTATAATTCAGTGAAATACAGTCGCTCCCAAATGGATGGTACCAAAAACATTTCGAAGTTTCGGCATGAATATAACGTTGAATAACGTTGAACGATCATGCGAAAAAGTACGAGAAAAACGGCTTGCACGGCAACCAGGGTTTTTGAAACAAGGACGCTGACATTTTGGTATGTTGAAGGCCCAATATTGAACATTGCTACAGTCCAATAGACACATTTCGTACGAAATTATTTCTGGTATATAATCATGTTAAAAAATTTCATGATTTTATGATTTTTCATAATGTCAAAGTAATCATTTACAAGGACCTTGTCTCGGAATCTTGAATATGACTAGTCGTGTAGTAATAAAGTTCCTTGACTTGTTGGATGTTCATCAAGTAGGTTTTGTTGAATAGTTTGTGTTCTATTGAGCGTCAAAGGCAAGCATGTAGTAAGACCATGGAAATGATAAAATAGTGCGATATAAATTGTGTTTCAATTTGTTTTATGGCTTTTCATGAAAAAGACATCTGAGGGCACAAAACGGCATCAAACATTATTCGAATTTACCTGAAGTTCAGCCATGAAACATACTTTTGCCGATTGGCAACCAAGTGTGGTGCTATTTTATGGCAACTTTCAGAAGAAGGTCTGTGGGCCAATGACAATGATCAGATTCCGCATAAAGACCAGAATATGATTGATTTACTATCTACAAAACATGTTCAGTTAATTTATGCAAGTCGGTCTTCAGATATGAAGTCTCATACTTCGAAATGTTCTTGGTAACATTCATGTTGAAGCGGTTGTATGTCATCACGGGTAACCTAGAAACGAAAAACTGTTAGTGGAGATTTCTAAATGTATATAATGCGTTCTACTGAAGATCTGACCACTTCTGAAAATTATAGTCTCTGTAATGATAGTCCTGTGCACTTACGAAATTTACGCTGTTTTTCAGGTGTATCTTGACAAATGAAGTGAAATATCTATATATAAATTTAGATGATAGAAATATAGTATTTTTTATGAACAAATCCTGGATCCGCGCCTGATTGCGCACGCGTGCTATTCGAGCATCCGTTCGATCGATCGCTCGCAATCGTGTGGCTCTGGTCGGCGCGCGTTGTCATTCGATATGTTCCGTGTTCCGTGTGTGGAGTGTTGACGCACGGTATCGCATTGCAGAGGCCGCAGACGTGCTCAGCGCGAGCACGCGTCCAAGTCCAATCGGATATGCCGGGCGCATCTGCGCCTGGCATTGTTTTAGGCGACCGGAACACGCGCGTTGCGTTGGAGGCGCGTGTTCGAATGTGTTTGGCTGACAAACACTTGAAGAACAAAGTGTGCTTGAGTCTAACAAACCGACCATAATCGTAATTCAAGAGGAAGCGCTTTGAACAAAACAGCACAATGCGTAACGGCGGAGGCAATGGAGGCGGTCGTTGTTTGTGGACAAATACACGCGTTTTGGGCAGGTATAGTAGTTTTATTTGAATACTAACGCACGTGCCGCGTGTTCGTAATGTTGGAGTACCAAAGTAGCATATGAGCAGCTGGCACGTGCTCATTCTTTTCACTCACATGAAAAAAATATTACTGTAGTTTTTGTACTTATATAAATAGAAGAAACTACAGGGAGGGGCCATCAAATCCGGACACGATGGAATTATTATTTGCACCCGTTCTATACAAGGGACGCGACTAGCATTACGAATAGCATAACAATTGTACTATCGCCGAAACAGCATGTAGGATACAGTCGCAAAATTGTCAATGTCGAAAATGCTTGCGCTTAGCACATAATCGAGCAACATGATTATTATGAGTTTGTGTGAATTTTTAGAAATTGTTTGTATATATTGTGGTTGAAATGGATCCATTCACGTTTGAAAATATCAAATTTGTTTCTTTGAATTCTTTATTATATCAACGATTGCAGATATAAAACGTGACGCATTGGAAATGTCCTGCGGACTGAATAAAGATACATCTAGTTTTAATCAAGTGAATATATTTTTAAATGAATGTGTTCTGGATCTGGTCTAATCTGGTCTAACAAACAATTCATAGAGGAAAAATATTTAACATTTGAAAACGAAAACGAAAACGAAACATGTATCCGGATTTTCATGCCCCACTCCGTATAGTTACTTCGTCGGATCGCACCGACGCCAAAACTCAATAATAAATGTAAATCGCATTTAGCCCGACGTGAATAATAAATAAGAAAAAGCAATTATATACTGAATGTTTATCTTCTCTCAATTCGGTTGAGTTTCGGTCTCGGTATCGAATGCTAGAATTGTATGGTTTGGTAGGTTGCTGTTGTTAGGATTTATGCGTAGACAGAGCCATCTACATTCCAGACATTATCACACGTAGTTTATTCACCATCGAACCATAAATTTCACCATGTTTTTCTAAATATACGTAATGCGTAACGTGCGGGTTGCGTCTCGACTACATGTAATAAACGGCTCTCGTTTTGAACGTTCCTGAATGAACGTTTGTAATAAGTTTTGTAATCTTTCATGCATCGCGACAAATATCCGCTAAGCCGGCTATGGAAGTAATATTTTATTATGGTCATTCAGTCGCGCGAACAAATATAGGTTCGTAATAATTTTAAACCTGGTAGGAATTCCGCGTACGAGCTGTTTCGTTTCGATTTCGTTCTGTTGATATTTCCGTTGTTTGCCCTGTGCAATTCGCGTTCTTTTTTTTGACGAATCGGTGTTCATAATTATTCGCGTTTGTTGTCGCTTTTGGGTATTCGGGTTAATTTGTGTGGGTGTTCGGTTGTTGGAGAAGCTGAACAAACATCGCCTACGTTATGATGAACTCTCCGCTGCTGGAAACCTCCTCTCATGCACAAAGTTCTATGTATATTTATTTGGCATATCAAAGCATAAAGGACACAGTCCTCACAGTCTTTTCGACTATTCGACGCTACAGAGAGATTCGATTTTGTGCAGTTTGCAAGTGCCAGGAGCTGACCGTTTTTCAGAGACAAGTTATATAATATCACATGCACATTCGTATCATACTCTTGAAGATACAGTCGGCGGACATTCGCACAAACTCGATATTCGATATCATAAAGTTATAAATTAGATATAGATATCTCGACGATGCTCTCGTTGTGTATAATGTAAGTGCATACATGAATGCACAATTGAGGAATACATTATGTTCACTACACCACACTTACCCACACGCTTCAATTCACACACGCACTCATACGAAGCGAGCGTCTCCGTTTCAAAGTTATTGGCATGATCTCGAACAACGACTCGACGTTGTTTGTGCCTTGTTCACTTGTTCCGCGACGCATCCGCGATGAACATGTCGACAACGGTCGAACACGACGGTTGCGACGCATCAAAGATTTATTCAGCCACTATAAATCAAGAGTTTGCTTCGAGTAATTTCGCGTCAAGTTCATAGTATACACACCGGGTTCATCGGTTCGGACTGGCGAACAGCGCGTCGAAAAACTTACGCTGCCCTCGGATTCTCGGATCTCGGATCTATGGAACGCACTGCTACCAATCGATTTACCCGTCTAGCGAGGCGCGTGCGCGCGCGCGGCAACCGCAACCGTGCTCACTGTTCGACATCGCCGCCGCCGCCGCCGCCAAAAGGGCCCGCAGACTTGGACGCCAACGCGTTCAAACAATCGCAGTAGTAGACACATACGTCGGCACATGCGTCGGCACATGCATAGATTTGGCGCTGTTGACTCAGCAGCCTCCAAAGCAGTAGCATCCACAGCAGCAGCATGTTATGTAAAGTGATTGGAGATGGGGGGCGGCGCGCGCGCGCACGCACGTTTGGGATATGCCCGATAATCGCATTAGGCCAATCCGCCGTCCGCCCGCCCGCTGCTGACGTTTTTGGCAATCACAAAAACATCAGCGCAGGCAGAACATTATTATGGGGGCGTTTGTGAATTCGGCGAGGTGGTTCGTGGAAGAGAAGAACTTCCATTGTTGCTGCTGCGGGAGCTGTGCTTTACACTCAATTAGGCCGCAACCGAATTTGTCCTGTGTGCGGTGCGGTCTGCTCTGTGACTTTCGAGTGAGCTCTGCTGTGCCAGATACGAATCAGCTGCTGTGTCGCATGTCTGTGGCGGCCGTGGCGTGTGGCAGCCGGACAGGACAGCACGGGCGCCCCTACGTCTAATATCCGAGACCAAGAGTGTGATGTGAAATGTGTGCGGTGCGGCGGTCCGGCACCGGTGCGGCGTGTGGCCAAGACGTTGACTCTCTGTCGTCCGTCGTCCGTTCTGAATAATCAAAAACTTAAATTGTTTACTCGGTGCTAGACCGAGCAGCCCGACCGCAGTGGCTGCATTTTGTGTGTGTATAGTGTAGAGGGTCCTTCAATCGTACACTTTTCGAAGAAGACCCGTTGAGGTGGTATTTTTCAACCGGTTTTAGAAAACATCAAACATTTTAGTTATCTAATTTCCCTCCCTAGATTTTGCCCATACAATGAATTGAAGTCTCAACCCGTCTAATGGTTGAGCCTTTACTGAAACTGATGACCCAGTCAACCAAAAGCACAACGATTTCCGTAATTTTTTTCGAATGATGAGGACTTGTGCAGAGTTCAGTTACATTTCATTTGAGTACTCGTTTATTGTTCTGAGTCAACCAATAGTAAGTATACAGAGTGACCAGAAATAACCCGGACAAACGTTTTGTAGCGTAACTTCTTCAATAGAATGAATAATAACAACATTTAAAATGATAAACTTCAATTCAACCATTGGCTTTTCAAATATCTAGTCCGCTCCGTAGTGACTTTCTCGAGTGGCGATGTATAGCCCTAAACGCTCCGTGAAAATAGTGTGAAATGCCGCACCTATTTGACATGAGGGCTCTCTCTGAAAAGTTGTAGGCGGTAGAAGTTGTCGTATTTCAAAGCTCCCATACAAAAACCCAATCTGTAAATGCTCATAACTTCGGCCACAGGGCGCATTGGCAAGAGTCCTTTTAGACGGGTATCTTTATTTTGCCCCTAGAATCACCAGCTAGACGCTCGCTGTGATCCGTAACGACACGTGCGTGACCTCCCCTTGTAAGTCAAAAAATTGAAAACTTTTGACGAAAATATCTCTTTTACAAACTCAGCTTGCAACTGCTGAAATTTAAAAGATACAAAATCGTGTTTTTTGAGCATATGCGTAAATCGATCATTCCAGATAGGACATGAAAATTTTGTTGTCAATTTTAAAATTTAGCGAGTGTCCGATTGAAGGGGCATCTACTCTACTGGTGTGTGCCGCTGTTGTGTGCCGGTCGTCTCGGGGCGTGTTGTGTGTTGTGTTGCCGGCGTCTTCTCGTGGTGTATCAAAGTGGCTGCGCTGGGTGCTGGATGCCGACGACGTCCGACGTGTTGAGTTATGCTTGTGCATCGGAGTTTCATTCACCACCCGATCCGAAAATTCGCCCAGCTTATCCGATTTTAGACGACGACGACGTCGGGCGGTCAGACAATGGACGGGCGTGCATGTTGCTCGAAGCTGACTTGCCGAGACGAAAGTTAGAGCAGCGCACTTGCATTATGTATAGAACATGAAGACTCTCTAGAAATCCTGTAACACTGTCGGCTCTTCTCATATGCGCTTGGTGCCTGCTAGCAAGCTCTCTGCGCTCTGGCGAAACGCGACGTCGTCGAAACTCGTTCAGCGAAACCGCACGGGCACGACGCCGAAAGTGGTTCCATCTTTTTGAGAAATAATTTCTCGGTCGACTGGCAGAAAAGAGCCCTCGATCGGGCACACGGTGAGGACAGCATAAACCATAAACGTACACGTACACATACAACCATCGCACTTGACTCGGGCGTAACGAAGCATGAAAGGCGCCGTGTTGTCATCGTACCACACGCACACACACCACTACTTCGACGACGACAACGACGATGGATAGATGCTATTGAATAATTTTACACTTAACCATCTTGACATTGCACCGGCGCTGGTGTTCGCTGGGTGTTCGTGTGTTTGGGGCTTGAGCACATTCGGGCGCATGCTCGTGCCTGTTAAAGGTCAATAAATCGTGGCCCACATGTAATGTGTCCTGAATCAAGTATACTACATGGGCTGATTAGTCTTGAGACTAACTATGAAGGAACAACATTTTTGATGAAGTCCAAATTGATTATTGATATAATTTATCAATGTTATGTTATGGTTGGCTGAAAGGTTATAATCTTTCAGACAACCATAACAAATCGTATACCTATCTAGGAATTGTGATGATTGAGTTTTGTCCTTTGTTCAAGTACTCAATTTTTCATGAAGTTTGAGTATGGTAGAGGCAATAGGGTGAACACGCGGAGCCGTTCCATTTTGAAAAACTCAACCCAAAAAATAAAATGTCCACTTTGATTTTTGTAAGTTTTATTGAGTGATGAGGTTTTGTGCGCCATTTCATTATCAATTAATTGAGTATCCTGCATCGTTCTAAGTCAATTTATTCGTTGGATTTGGCCCTCAACGACTGCTATGTATTTTCAAATAAATAAAAATGGATCCAGGCAAATAGTTTATATTCGAAAAAGGGAGACAAAGTTTTCATCATAAATGTTGGTCCTTCATAGCTAGTCTCAATACTTATCATCCCATGTAGTATAACATGATATGTGTGGTAAAGCGGGTGCGTAAATTTTGTGCACACCTAGCATATAATCGGCAGACTGTGTGTTTGTGTGTGTGGTTATTGCGCCATCTCCGAACCACGAACCGTCGTGCGTGCATTGGCAATTACAATTCCGTCGAAGCGATTACGGTACACACGTACCAGGCGCGGAACTGGAGCCGAATTATGTTGCGCAAGGTCTTCGTCGTCGTTCCGATCGCTGTACTGGGTGTGTCAGAACTGCTGTTCACTAAGGATTATTTTAAGATAGCAGGGGGAAAATTTGACACAGCATAGGCTACAAAATTGGGTGAATCGAACCGATTCACATTAAATCGGGATCATATGACTGTTAAGATCTCACGAAGTGTTATTTTATTTGGTGTATGTTGATGGTGCCAAGTCAACTTCATCAATAGACCCTCCTTGTATCAGTACCGGTAGTTCAAAATTGGGATCTTTTCGTCATATTCTAATAGTTATTACAAATAAAACTATCAAAGATACCTTGATCGGATGAAAACCATCCATGAACCCATTTTATTTTATTACGTGTTGGTGTCGAAATATTCTCTTTCTATCGGCTATTGAAATCCCTTGTATAATACATGATTTCGCACTCAGTTTTCCATTTCCCGAAAATGATTATTTTTCGGCACAAACATCGACTAACTTTCAATATTTTGGGAAATAGTTGTATGTTGAAGATCGAGGCCCCACCTTAGAAATGCACAATTTGTGCACAAATGTCTAATAACTGTTGAATCGAAAGAATAAGAATAATGCCTATTTCTACGATGTAACAGCAGTTGTGGCACAGGGTGTATATAATACTATGTGCCTCTTCGTCGTCGTATGTTGAGTGTATGAACACTGTGATTTATGCATTGTTTCTGTCCTGTCGTCGATAGCGCATCGAATATATGTATGCCGTGTGGAGTAGGTTGCACATTACACGCGTCTATGTTCATGATTTGCGCTCCGAGGGAGGCGACTTGCCAAAGCTGCGTGTAAGTTACGCGCACATCGTTTCGGCGGAAATGTACGCGTGAATTTGCTCTCTAGCAGTAGTGGCCCAGACAATTGCGCCTTGCGTGCTCGCGGATATCCGTGTGCAAGTCATCGTGAGATTCAATACGACGAATTGCAAAGTAATGGGGGCTTTGAGTGAAACTGGAGTAGGACCTGGCATAATAATCTGCCTGTCCTTATTATCCCGACGGCATACATTGAATTTGAATCCATAAATCCTACGCAAGTTGAACTGACTTTCTGCAGAAACCGGAAATACAGCACACACAGGAAATACGCTACAATATCCCGCTCAAGTTGAAGCAATTATAAAATCGATTTCGAATTCACGGTCGGTGCCAAAAAGTCCGATCAACCATGCATACGCCTGGAATACCAAATCGCGCTTCCGTTCGCCATCGGTTACACGAAAAAGGTGAACGGTCTAAGTGTGCGCGTGTGTGTGTGCGTATTCAAGGGTTCACCACTCGACCAAACAATAAGATGACACACAACGACTAACTGACTATGCGGCAAAGCGGTCACCGTAGGACTTTTTGTTTTTAATCTGTGCGGACACAAGCACAAACGCCCGTTATCCAAATATGTTTGCACCGGCAAAAAAAAGATTGAGTGGCCTGGGGCGTGCTTTCATCCTGTCGGAATTTGTAAAGTTGTACGCAATCGAAAGCACACGCGCACAAACAATAACTAGACTGGGTCATGCGTGCGTTGCACTCGATGTGAATGGCGAGGTCTGCGTCAATAAATCTAATCTTGATGAAGTATTCTGGGTCAAAGAGTGCTGGAAGGTCGACGGTCGGCCTATTGTCTTTTCTTACGCACGTGCGTTGTAAGCACGAGGATTGGACGATATTTAATCATAGAACATATACATTAAGTACAAACAAAACTTCAAATTAACTGTGCACACATTTCTCCAACCTACTCATAATACAATTTATCATATGAAACATATGTAATTGTTCTTACCGACGTTAAATTGAACACTTTTTTAAATCTAGGAAAAGTTCGATCTCGAGTTTTAAGAACAACTTCGAACATTGAAATGTTTCTAAGAACTTAGAAATAATTAAATAGTTGCCCTATTTGAATTGACACTCGATTGTATTTTCCCATTTTGTTCGCCAATTGCAGCGATTGACTTAAACTATTTGAATTCACCATGCAAAATCGTCCAACCTCACATCACGATATAATTTGTAGATATTCAAATGGTAAATTCAATTCGAATGTTCACAGCACAGTATAAAACAGCTCTGTGTGCCGCCGCTTTTCATTTCAGAGTTAGCGAAGCTGCGATTCACACCCCGCTCGACGAACGCAAGACGGGCTGTTTGTGGGTGTGTGTTTGTCGGTGTTTGTGTATCGGCGAACGGATTATTATTGGGCCATTGGTCGCGAGCGGGTTCACCGCAAAACGTTCCGCTGGCGCGCCAAGTTTATGGTGAAGCACTTGGTGGTGTCGATCAAATTACGCTTTATTGGAAGCGCGTGCCAGACGGTCGCGCCTGTTCAAATGCGGTGCGGTGTCATTGAGAGGACTCGCCATTTCGTTCGCCGCTCCGCGGCTCTCTCAATGGCTCGCGGGGCTGCTGCGCAGCCCAAGGCTGCTCCGCAGCCTAAGGCCGCTGCGCGGCCTCTGGTGGGTCCCATTATAACTGCCTGACAAAACATGTCGGTGAATACAAATTATGCTTTTTGAATTACACGTGTCTGGTTCTGTCATATTCAAATCAATAGCAATAAATGAGAACACGTGTCAGTTAAATTTAATTTCACAAAAGATAATATTTAATGTCAACCTTATTCGTGCTTTTCTGTATCTTTTCCACATTACCCTGGAGGTAGATACAACAAATGCGTTTTTTTTAACGAGGTGTCCCCTGTAGGCCTAATCCTCGACTGCCAGATGCGCAGTGACAATAATGATGTGAATTCAATTTGTGTGTGCAGTTGTTGCTTGTCGTTGTTCCTTTGAAGTGCAGAGGCGTCGTGTCCGACCGGACCATCGTCCAATGCTTCGAAAAGCAGAGGCGTCGTGTCCAGCCTTGACCATCGTCCAATGCTTCAACGGGCAGAGGCGTCGTGTCCGACCGGACCATCGTCCAATGCTTCGAAAAGCA
>JANTBZ010121721.1:0-15747 GCA_024741255.1 Exechia fusca | reverse complement strand
GGGAACCGTGCAAAAGTTATGGACAAGGCCCTAAAGTAGTGTCTAAAAACACTAAAAAAGGATCTAAAACATGAAAAACCATGATTTCTGGGAATAACATACGAGATAAATAAAACATATCGATTGATGGACTTCGAAGCGGTATTTGCCGGTGAATTTGATTTTTTTTTTTCGAATCCATCTTAAAAAACAAAACTTAAAACGGATAATAATTCAAATGCATTGTAGAACAAACATGAAAATAGTCTGATCAATGTTATCCGGTGTAAGCCTTACTTGAAAGGAAAGAATATGCAGTTTATGGAAGCAATCAAAGAGAGCCTTTCAGGGTAAAAATAAACTAGATACAAAATAAAGATATACGTTTTTTAGGATTGTGGAAAAAGTGATGAGCAGTCCAAGATTGAAATTGTGTATGAAAGTATCGAAATATGGCATCTTTGACTGGCTACAACTTTTCAGAGAAAGCTCTCATGAAAAAACCGCCGTATTTCGTCGCCCATCGCCCATCGAACCCTATTTACATTACTGCAACAGAAGATTTTTGATATGCGCCATACTGCACCCAAATCTCAAACCTCAAGTACCTACACCTCCTATAACACGGTACGGTAGATACGTTCCTGGGGAAACCGTGTTATAGCAAAACCGTGTTCTAAAAGACCACACAAAAACAGGATACGTTCTAAGCTGAAACAACTGACCCAAAATATACCAAAATACTTTTAGTGAGTGTTTTATTGCACTTCGACGTTACAAATTTATTTATTCGACATTATTATTTTTATCCATTTCCATCATTCCATCGGCTCGAAGAAATCACAACTTGCTTCGAGCCGATGATTTCGATTTAATATATTTTATCATCAAGAGAAGCTCGAAAAACTGAATATTTTCAAAACAATATTTTGATCGTTTTTACATGAAATCGGAGAAGGTTTTGGTGATTTTTTTCAGGCTGTGTTCAAATTGGAGGTTTGGGAGTTATCATCCTTCCGTCATAAATTCTCAGGAGTTATTATTTTAGTATGTAGAATTGTCATATCCGATGAGGCCTTTATCATGTTGTTATTATTCTTTCGTTTCATTCGATTTTATTCTATTTAAGAAACATAAATTAAGCTTACTATTTGTCGTGTTTGTAATCATAACATTTGTTATTACCAAATACTGGAGAGAAACCGAACTTAGCACTACATTTCTTCCAGTTAAATTCAACAGAACATTAACTAACGTTCAAACATAAAATTGAATTTCGGCCATTTATCGCCCTATTCGCACAGCGATCCTCTTACCTTCATGCTTCTGAATCTGCGACTTGATGAACCCGATCGTATCCTGATCGGTGACGGTAACCTCGAACTCGCTGCCCGTCAGCGTCTCCACGATGATGTCGAACTGAGCGGACCACATTTTGAGTGTGTTCTAGCCGCTTCGTCACCCTCGTGTGTGGGTTCAAGTTCGGCCGTGTGTGAGCTGTGTGTAACGGGGACGTGCACGCACGCCGATGTGTGTAATCGCAATATGGCTGCTGATAAGCAGAAGCAGCAACACTAGCAGCTAGCAGCAGCCTCCGTCACTCGTTTGCACTCGCACTCACGCACAGATCACGTGTAAACACGTGCGGACACACTGGCGTATGTGCGACTGTATGTAAGAGTGAGTCGCAGCAGGTACAACTCTTTGAGGTTGCCGTCGTCGTGCTCGAGCGTCGTCGATCGGAATTCCAATGAATCGTGGCCAACACTCGCACACACACACACACTCACACGATCGACGTGCACTGCACTGCGAGAAAACACACGACGGCACGGTATGCGAAAGTTTATTCGTGTGTGTTGTAAGTTGTGTGCACGATGTTCGAGCTGTGTATGAGCTGTGCTCGCGCGTGTGCGCCTCCTCGTATGAGAGTTGCTGTGCTGTGTGTGCCGACGTGTGCTTTCACAGCACTCGATTCCGCAGAAACAGCAGCAGCAGTCGCTCGTTGAAGGCCTCTCGTTCCGACACTGACGAACACGAACACACACACTCACAGCTGAAATGCGCCGTGCTTTATTAGATTTTCTAGTCAATTATATTCGTGGCGGATCGTCGTCGTTGTCGCGTCGCGTGTGATGTATGAGCACTGAACACTGAACACACTGAACACTGCTGCACACTGATGATGATGGTTGCGGCTGACAATTGCGGCGGACACACGATAGATAGACACGCGTGTGTGTGAGTCCGTGTCGGTGTGTGTTGGTGTTGTTGTAGGGCGACGAGTGGCGTCTAGTCGAGTTGTTGGTTGTGGCATGAATGACGACGACGACGGTCCGACGACGACGACGACGTCAACACGGCGACGAGCTGCTCGAGCTCATGTGAATGTGTTGGTTTGCTGCATGCACACATACACTCGCCCCGTGGCGACGACGAGCGTGTGTGCGGGTGTGTGTGTATTTTAGTTTGCTATGCGGTTGTTGCTGCTGGTTGCTGCTGGTTGTGCTGTTGCTGTAGACACGCACACACAACACCGTTGTTTTGCTATGATGTGGCTCTGTGCGATGTGCGACGATGGCTGCGGCTGGCCTGGCTGGCGGCTCAGCGCGAGTCTCTCTCGCACTCACTCACTATGTGCTATGTGGCTCTAGAGCTGTAAGCAATTGTGGCCCACATTTAAATATATGCGACGAGCGACGCGTCGTCTATTATAATTCAATTGGTCTCAATATCGCTTTGTCGCGTCGTCGCGACGACGACACGTGTATGTATATATGGGTTGGCTGGCTGGCTTTTCGGATAGTTGTGGACGTGTGTGTGTGTGTTTGAGCCCGCGTAGAGCTGCTGGCCTTTCGGAGATGTTCGAGATGCGTAGTATGTTCACGTTCAACGTTCAATCGGTCAACAATGCAAACGATAACCACAATCACACACACTACAGCACATAGCACACAGCTGGAAGCGAAGCGCACTTATGTGATTCACACACACTCACACACACACACTTGCGAGCTATAGTTTTCCGGATGTGCGAGTGTATGCGTGTTTTTCGGGGCGCTGTCCCCGCACACGACGCCACACAGTCCAATCGATTCTGCGACGCCCGTCTTCTTAGCGCACTCACGCACACACACACACAAGCGAGCGCGTAATGTGCAGCAAATTCGGTGCAATTCGTACGCACGCACTCACACTCAAATTCGTGCAATTGTCCGGACTCTCGGAGCACGAAGTTGTGTGTGTTGCAGCACCCGACCGAAAGACAACGGCATTCGACGATAAATCTCGTGCAGCCTTGCACTGGCACTGGACGAGATGTGGCGGAGATGTGTGTGATGTGTGATGATGATGAAACTGGTTTCACGACGACGATCAGCAGCCAGCAGCAGCAGCAAAACTATGTGCGTGGAATTCATACACCATACACGCACGCACACATGCGAACACAAAAACAAACACACACAAACAGACGGAGTCTTCGTCGTCGTCGTCACGGCACACATACACACAGATATTTTCACACGAATTGAATTCCTACGAGCTGAGACTCTGCGGCGATCATGCGGTCACGAGCACAACACGAACAAGGCGACACGTGTGGTGCACACGTCTAGGTAGACGAGTCCTTGTCGGCGACAGGATTACGATTTACGATGCACTCGCACTCACGCACAGGATGACTAATTGCGCGAGTGCATACGGAGTGTATGAAAGGCGTGAAAGACCTTTTCGAACGAACGCCACGAACAGAAACACACTCGCACACGGCACACACACACACACACTTCCACTTCCACGGATTTGAGATGTTTGAAGTTTGATGCAGTGCTGCTAAAACGAATATTTCTAAAAACATAGAAAAGGTTGCTAAAAACGGATATGTTTTGATATAAAATAGATATCGTTCACATAAAAACCGAAAAAATAAATTCATGAATACTATCTACAATTACTTTTAACTCTTTAAGGTTAGACTTTGTCCCTTCTTGCCAGTGGCCATTCTCTTGTACATTGCTCGAACTGCATGCATATTTCAGAAAAAAAATCTTCAATGAATTCAGTGAGCTAATTTACCATTCTCTTGTACATGACTCGAGTTGTATTCATTTGAATATATAATTTATTTGACACTTCATTCATTTCCATATCTATATATTTCGTTGAAACGTTGAAATTTATAAATTTTAGTTTATTGAACGACCGGTCTAGGAAGACCTAGCGGTTTATGTGTATTCCAATATGAAACAAGGAGGCAGGATATCGCTCTAAGAGCGAAACACGGAAAATGCATTCCTTTTTCTCCGTTTTTCATGCATTTCAGCCGTTTTTCGCTCTGTTTACATTTTGGAATACACATAATAATTAAACCAAGCGGACTCCGCGGTCTTCCTGAGCCGGTCAAACCAATAACCAATGCAAGAATATATGTAGACTACTAATATCAATAATTGAATCAGAAAAGTGTGCTTCGAAGCACATTCGAACCATTCATTCACGCCATCCATTATATCCATATGTCATTGCTAATTTTGTTCTATGTTTACAACGCGGCACCAATTCTCGTAAATTTGTGAAGTACTGCACCTTTTGAATTTTATCATAAATATGAAAAACGTTAACCTATAGCGAAAAGCAGTATGGCAAGTTGATAGACTCACGGATAGATGTCGCTACACTTATCATCTTACACTACTCAAAGCGACATCTAGTAGTTCAGCCTTACCTCATCTTAACCGAATTTCAATTCAAAATCGAAAAAATTTTATTCTGCCCGATCGCACTGAAATTCAGATGATTCGAATACATGAGTTGCTAATTGCTGTAGTTAATCGGTATCAACTGCGAGCACATCGGTTCCACGATATCCCACCAACGATTTAAAATGTAGGATTATCATTAAGTTCTGGCATTCAACATCGCAATATCTAAACTCGAAACGTTTCGCGATGCTGTTCCGCTTACACACATTCGCTTGTGGTAACTCGCGCTACCTCCGCCCTCATTACCGCGTGATCGTCACTGCCGCACACACACGCCTCGCGTTACAAAGAACGCTCCCCGCTCCGTGTCCGTGTCTAATACCCATCATGATTCATTCAAATTAAACGATCATTGGGAACGGACGTTGCCGCCGCCGCGAGCAGCAAGTTGCACGTTCGATTACGATTACCAACGGTGTATTTGATGGGCTCCAATCCGGACTCGGATCTCGTTATGCAGATCGGAACTGGATCACACAACACGCCGCATGCAGCATGCATATCTGCTCGCTGATGGCCACCATATTACACGTGCTAAACATCATCAGTCCGTATATAATAATATTACGTTGCTTATAACGCGAATTTATTATCGATATTGCTATTTTTGCTAGCTGGCGGGTTTTTCTCAAGATCTCCGGCCTCGTACAACAAATATAGGGTGGCGCGTGTCGCATGATTCTTAAACCTATTTTAAAACGCGATCACTTCCATATTTGTTAAGTGGAAGGATGTAAGTTTTTGTACATGAAAACAAATTGTATCAACCTCGTTTCCGGCGTCACGGTCCTTGAAAAATGAATGTATAATTTATTGTTCTTATTCTGATATAGCAGTGTCGTCTGAGTGGTGCAGATGATAGATAGCTAAGGATCGCTGTGCTAATCGCATTGCATCTTTAAACCCGAAACCGATTGTAGAGCAATCTGCTACTCTTCAAATACAAGGGGAGTATAAAAGAGAGGTCAAAACCTTCGAGCAGTTCAAAATTGCAGTGGTAGGTTGATGTATTCTCCTGGTATTCTCCTTAACCTGTATGGCCTGTATGCTGTATGTATATGAGGCTCCTAAAATCTGGAGCGTTTTTATATAGAATGGTGGATACAAACATAAACATTCTGAAAGCCCTGAAAGGAAGAGATTGGGCGAACATTTAATTTCTAAAAACAAGAGAAGAAATTAGTCGACTCGGAGATTATTAACTACACTTTTCGCTAGACAAAAGAAGGATTGAGTTGTCTCAAATGGCATGGATAAACCCTGAAACGAAAAAAAAAATGAAAACATAATTGAAATTAAAGGCCTTCTGCAAACGTTGAATGTTTCAAAATATGATTAAGAAGCCACCCTGTATATAACTATATTTAGTCGATATGTGCGTGTGTGTGTGTGTGCGGCTGTCCAAGTCGATCGCAATCATCTCTCAAGTGTTGGTGCGCTCTTGTGTTGCGCGTTGCGCGCAGGCTCACTCTTGATTCCAATCATTTATCGATCGCTCACCGCACCGCTTGCACACACTAGCGCGCACGTCCGCACAAAACACAACATATTGCCATCGGATTACGCCACGCCAAACGCAGACAGACACACACACGCTTGGCCAGCAGAACACAAAGCATAAGCTAAATATGCCCGAGTTAAATAATGTTCTGGCCGCAACGCGCAGGCAACACAAAAAATGAAATAAACTAGAGTGCACGACGACGAGTTGGCACCGTGCGTGCTTGCGCCTTCTTGCGTGCGCGCGTGCGTGCGTGCTGGCGATGCGCCGAGACTCGCGTGCCTGCGATCAGGTATTTTTATTAGCACCCCCTCCAGGAACAGAGCACCGCACATTCACGCGCGAAACGCGCAAACG
This sequence comes from Exechia fusca, assembly GCA_024741255.1. Taxonomy (NCBI): domain Eukaryota; kingdom Metazoa; phylum Arthropoda; class Insecta; order Diptera; family Mycetophilidae; genus Exechia; species Exechia fusca. The sequence goes on along the minus strand of JANTBZ010121721.1, from coordinate 9,147 downwards.
GCCGGATTCTATATTTAGCCGCCACATACGGTTGCACACGCACGCACTAGAATGGCCACTTTTATGTGCTGTGCGCGCGTGGTGTGCAAGCGTGCGTGTCTATGCGCGGTGCGAATGGAATCCGCAACGCTGGCCGCTGGCCGGCTACTCGTAGAGCATATACTAGGATTATACTAATGAGGTTGCAATATGGTATGCAAAATGGTATGGTTCATTTTCAAGTCAATGTTGAAATTATAAATAAAGAAACATTTTTAGAAGGTTTGGATATCTGGAAACAATATGCATCTATCAAATTTACTATATCCACATCGAGTGCATGAATTTGCTCGTTGAATATGTGACGTTTTGTGTCTGAAAACAACGTAATGCTTACATGTTCATATGTCCTTTGATTGTGACTGACATACGATCCCTTGAATAATGATTAATGATTTTTGTATTTTGAATGATTTTAGTATGTAACTTCATCGTTTGAGTGGTGCACATCGTTTGAGTGGTGCCTCACGAGCGGAAGGTCCAGGGTTCGAGACTCTGGTTTGGGTGTGGGTTTTTCATTCTCACGATGATCCAAAGGAAGGATGTTAAATATTGCCTAGGGTTACTTTTTGGATCGCTGTGCTAGTCACATGGCATCTTTAAACCCGAATTCGGTTATGAAGCCCTGTTACTCTTCATTTACAAGAAGAGTATAGTAGGGAGGCCAAAACTTGTAATGGGTTGTAGTGCCACAAAATTATTATTTATTAATTACTATGTCACTTCAAATCACCAGAAGCCTAATATAAATTTAATATAAATATATGGTCCGAGTTTTACTAGAGATGATTTCTTGTGATTAGTGAATTTTCGACGTGATAATATTGGTCCGTTTTCCAGTCGTGAGCTTAAGGTTCTCGTCAATATTTTTTAAATTCTCATAGTACTGATCCTAGTACGTGTGCGTGCATGCGTGCCAGTGTGCCTGTGTGTGACATAGAAAAAAATGTAAGATGAACTGCGACTGCTGCAGGGCAACAGTTGGGGCAGACGTATGTTGTGTCTGAGCTGAAAGCAGAGAGATCTCTTGTCGCTGCTGCTGCTGCTGCTGCTTCTGCTGTTCGGCTAGCGCGCTAAGTTACGAGCTGATGCCCATCCCATTCAATTATGTAAATACAACAACATTTTACGATTGTGCCCGCTGATTGTTCCGAGTGATGTGCGCTCACACAGCATCATGCACGCAGGCAGCGCGATACCTTTGCGTGCGTGCCTGCGTACGTGTTGGTCTTAGCAAAGGCTATGCTGCTCACAAAGTTATTAATTTGATACCGGCAAAATGGCTCCTATGGTCTACGTTTACTAGGCAACTGCCAACTAGCCAGGGGCCCCGTAATGCCGAGGGACCCAAGCCCGGGCGTTTATTAAGTTGACAATATTTTGGAAAATCCGCTGAGATAAATGTAACAGATTCGAGCGGGCTCCGCATTTGCGAAGTCGCTTCTGGCACTTGTGGTTACACAAGTGCCGAATCAGGGTAACGAACAACGCGGGGCTCCGAATTACTAATTCATAAAAATAAAGTCCACAGTCTGTTCCAGGTTCCAGTGTCTGTAAGCACATACATTCTTATTGAACGCAAAAGACATGTATCATGTATTTTTTGAACGAAAATCTCAGATGTTTACTCTTATGCTGAACAACCAGTAACTGGTGACCCGCTTGTTTAAATAAACATTTTCAAGTATATGTTTTATCCAACATAAGCGGACTCCAAGTTTTGAAATTAATTAATTTTTCAAGTAGCGGAGCCAGCCTTGATTTTCAAAAACACAAGAAATGCTTGACAGTACAGATTGTGCGGAAGAGACTAATTTGATTTAAATAATCCAAAAACGTCTTGATGTGCGTTCATAGATATTTTTGGGTCCGTCAGTGTTTGAGGCCCCAATCCATATCTCGCCAGGGCTCCGGTAAAACATAATACGGCCCTGCACGTTCAAGCTCCCCGGTTCGGATGTTGCGCGCGATGAACCTGAAAGCGAGGACGACGCGCATAAATACAATAATTACCCGTCCGTCCCGAGTCTGCGTGTGGATGTGTCGATGTGTGCGGATGGGGCGGCTAGACAACGAAATCCATTTTAAACTACGTTAATGTCGTGTTCTCGTCACTGTCATTCGTCATCCGTTTTGCCGCTGTGCCGGTGCGCGTTCGAGCACACCGGCACACTACAGGCACTCACGCGCTTCCACGACGCATTGATGATGATTAATTAACCGAATAATTAGTATGCTATCTGCGTGCGCGAACACGTGCGTAGAGTGCCGGCGTGTGTGTGTGTGTGTGCGTCCGCTTCGGTCGAGCGCTCACTGCGAGGCGCCCGCATGCGTTTGCGTACGCGCTCGCTCTACGCTGTCGAAGTCGCTGTCTTGTCGCGCGCACCAGCAACTACGACGTATACTAGAACCAGAAAATGTGCGCGCATGATTTATTCGCCTGCGCTCTGCGCGCACAAGCCGGCGCTTGACGCTGCCGCGCGCGCTGAGGCAAAAATATCGCGCGCATGCGCAGATTAGACGTTGCGCGCAGAGCTCGCTGAGCTCGCTGAACCGAAGACACATCCGCGCACGCAAACACACACACACACACACAATCACAGAGAGTAGACTGGGCCATTTTGAGTTTGAGGATGAGCCCAGCAAAACTTTTAAATTTAAAAGATGCTGCATACAATCTTAAAGAAGGCACCCTGAACGGACTGTGGAGATCATCCAACCTGACGAGGAACCTTAAGTTGCGTTTCTACCGGTCCAAAGTCCTGCCCGTCCTACTTTACGGCAGCGCGACTTGGAAAACAACAGAGCCGCTAACGCGAAAACTGCAGGTATATGTTAATAAATGCCTCAGGCGCATCCTGCGAATTCACTGGCCAAGTAGGATGAGCAATGACGAGCTATGGCGCATCGCCGACATGGAGCGGGTCGGAGTGACGATCTTCCGGAAAAATTTGGTGTCTGCCAGACCTTACGGAGACGCAGCGATATCGCGTCAGAAGCCATAGACTAGAAACCGCCACCGGGCATTCGAAAGGTAGGTGGGCTGAGAGACACAAGGAGGAGGTCGATAAATGCAGAAGAAGCGGCAGACATCAAGACCTGGCCGGAATCCGAGTGAAGTTCCGGTCGTTTGTTGCTGCACTATGTGCCAAAATGACATGAGTGGCTGACACCCATAATCTCCAAACATTTTCTAAACAGTATAAGTAGATTACCCAATCGGACACTTTTCGTAGAACACTCGTTGAGATGGTATTTTCCAACCGATTTCCAAATTCTAAAAACATTTAAATGCTCGCGATGAGCAACCAGCTACACCCATATTCCGATTTTATATTAATCCGAAATTGACAATGTATTTTGCCCTTGCAAAAAAAACGCATTCGAGAAGTCCAACCATTTTTTTTCTCTAAAAACCCGAAAAGGAAATTAAATTGACGACATTCTAAGTTTTTTTTTCAAATGATTAAAACGCCCCACTCTCACACACACACACACACACGCAGTTTCGGTGTCCCGCATGTGTGTGTCTTTGGCGTCAACGGCAGCGCGGCAGTCGATAACCGAGTCCACCACTGCAGTCGATCCGAACTCTAGCTGCTGCTGGTGAATATTCTACCCATGTGGCAAACTCACTATTTGTCTATGGTCGACAACAACAGCGGCGATTGTGCACCCATACAATCATTTACATATTATACTTTGAACCTAGCCAAGGAGAGCCAAACCGAGGCGCTCGTAGTCAGCATGCGTGCGTCACGTCCGCCCGCATCACAGGTATATGCATGCGTGCGTGCGTTCTTTCGAGAGGCGTCCGCGTGTCGCATATCCAGTGAGGGAGTCGCCTGCTATAGTAGATAGTGCACAAGTATTACATTATACGTCGTCGTATAATACATTCACCATCGGTGAACGCACAACGCTTGTGCGATTTTAAGTGGAATAGGTTTTGCATTTCTGCGTGCGAGCCTGGCATATATTTGCATATGATGTGCGAACGGCGACGAGCGGGCGAGTGGTGTGCATGTGTCGTGAACGATCGTCCATCATAAATTAGTCAAGTATCAAGTATGCACATACTGTGTATAGTTTATGTGGCTGTGATCTCGACGCTCAGGGAGGACGCTTGCGATTCAACAACGCACTCCTAGCGATCGCACTGCGGGGTCACATACGTGCGGTATTTCTGTTGGACGCGTGCGTGATGCCCACTAGCACACACACACACACACCATTTACGTCGCACGGATGGCGACGACATAAACACACGCCGATAGGAGACAGCGTGTTTAAATATCCTCGCGCGCTCCACCACCAAACTCTTGTGTCCAACCGTTGGCGCGACTTACGCGACAGTGTGCACAGCGCACGGCAGTGATTCGTCATCGTGCATTTTACGCCGGATTATACATCACCGCCGCCGCGGCCGCCGCCTTGTGCATGCGCGCACGTGCATCACGCACGCACGCAAGCAAGCACGCGCGTGCAACACGCCGTATATGCCCGCCGTTGTCGACGTCCGATGTGTGACTCGCCGACGTGCTCGGCATACGTACGCACGCGCAAAGCGTCAAGTCCGCCCGAGCGATCGTGTCGGCGTGCGTGCGTGTCCGGCCGTCGTGCTGCCGCACGTGCGTGCACGTTCGTGTGCCAACATACAGCCAACATTAGAGTGGATGCCCCTTCAGTCGGACACTTTTCGTAAAAGGTGGTATTTAACGACCAATTTTCAAAAACTGAAAACATTTTGGTTGGGCCTGTTTTGCGTCATTTTTCACCTTCAATCGGACACTTTTACGAGAGCCTGCATAGCACGATTTTGGACATATTTTGAAAACAATGGAATTACCCACTAGTCGGCGAACATCGTTTGTATGTAAAAATTATTCTTTAAAATGAACCAATGCATGATAGATTTAAGTAAAAAATCACATGAAAAACGAAGCATGTATGAAGCATGAATGAAGTGTGCGAAGTTTCCACTTGAAAAAACTTAAGTATCTCGATGAAAAATAACATTTGACACTTGACGCCCCAGCCTAATTTATTTACTTTCTGAGCTGTGCAATGTCAAAAAATGTTGGACACAAATTTATTTATTTTGTGAGCTGGGGCCTTGCAAGAATATGCGAGGAAATTGAATTTTCTCAATATCTATGGCCTAAAACAACGAAACACGAATTGAATAATATCATGGAGATTACCGCGCATCCGTTCCATATCATATGTCATATGAGATCATAGAATGTTGAACCGTTGACGGGCATTACAATTCCCTACAGATTGAGCTTAGAACTATTTTGACTCATTTTATTCAAGCGGATTATCTTCTATATTTGATGTCGATTTTAAGATTTTGAGTGTGTCCAATTGAAGGGGCATCTACTCTACAATCGAAATGTATTTATAGACTCGTGTATGCGTGTGTGAGTGTGTGTGTGGTTGTGCACAGTCATTATGTGCGCTGGTGCTGGCTGACGTCCGAATGCGGCGCACGCGCATCGAATCGCGCGGCATCGGCAATCTGACGAAATTAACAAGCACTCATCACATCACACATCGGACGCGCACTCGCGCTCGCCTTGCCCCAATGATTTGTACAAACACAATTATAGATCGTGAATTAACGGGCGAGAATGTATGACGTGAGCGAGTGTGCTATTGTTTGTGGCCGATAGGTGAGAGGCGGACGGCCAGAACTTCTTGTTGCCATGAAGTGCGCACACAATTGCTGGGTGATTCTATAGCGTACTTGTGTTATGGTGGAGAATTTGAAACGGTACAACATGCATATTATGTTTCGGAACGATATAATAAACAAAAAGCGACCGACGAGCACAATGGTTTCGGGGCGTTCGTTGCTCGTTTGGCTCGTTGCAATGGTCATTCTCGTTGATTACGGTACGTGTTCAGTTCACTTGTGTGGTAGTGGTAATATGCATCTCGTCGTCGTGCGAGCCTCACACGTACCACATTACACTTGAAATTATTGTAGTAGTATGTTGAGTGCGACGCCTTTCCGCTCAGGTCAGTCGCACCGAGCGCGTCGATCATTATACGCCAATCTAAGGGGAACGCCGTTATCATTTGCACCTCACAAGATGCTGCTTGCATGTTGCATGTCATCGCCGATGGCCCGGATAATGTAGAGGAAACTCATCTCGTGTACCTGGTTTGTAATTACTACAAATACTAATGCATATAGGAATAACACCTTTAACCCTAGCTCGCATAGGTTCGCAAAAGTCTTCCTTGTTTATATTTCCTGTTCTATTCATGTATGTCAAGTCGTAAACTCGTCACATGAACAAAGACAAAGTGTAAACCTTTGTCCGATGCGAATAATTATTTTGCGATAAACCTTCTGAACTCGATCGAAGATCAAAGGACGCAGTTTTTACGTATTTACATGATAATCATATTATTATTATTCTGCTTTACAATTATTATCTTCCTTTATTTAAATGTCGTTACATTTCCTTTCCATGGTCTTGATCATCCCAGTCTAGATGATCACACACAAACTCAACAGTCGGTGGTTGCTTTCCGACGAGCGTTCAATACAATATCAGTAATCAATCAGACAGGCGTCGGCAATTGGCATTTATGTGTTGAGTCTCTGTTTGTGTGTGTGCATGTTTGCAGAACCTATGTCGACGTCCTAGCATCGCTCGAGGTTGCCCGGCGAATTCACAAGACGATCATTGATGGGACGCGCGCTCGCATAAACAGGCGGTAGAAAACCAATTAAAATAAACTAAGAGACTGCGATAGCGGCCACGATAATACACACATAAACAAGCACACACACAGACACATTTAATCCGCCGCAGTCGTGGTAATGAATGGCTGTATTTGCTCCTCCGGGCATCGGACACGGGTGCAGCAAATAAAATGTCTATGCTACAAGGGGGGCAGCCAATTTTCGTGCATTAGACAGAGTGCGCGCAGCTTCAACCGTTTACACGCATTTAATGTTCTCTGGTCTATGCTAGCGCACGCGCACCCGATCACCGGACAGAACGAACCACCGAACGCCGAGTTGGATTTAGTATTACGATCACGAATTGCGAGTTTGCGAGCTCTAGCACTCTCTTCGATTCGTCGTTTTAAAACCATGTCCATCAACACTCGCGCACAGGTGCACGATCGCACACACACAGCGGACCCAGCGAACATGCGACTTGGACGACGATGCCTAGTTAAGGCCCCCACTAATTACGATCGCATCCGTGACTCATTAGGATGATCGATGATATACGCGTCCGGCGCGCTCGCGTACTCGGATGACGTTTGTGTGTGAGCACGAGTAGTTTTTGCAGTGTTCTGTAAGTTGTTCTTTCGCAATTGTGCGAGTTGCTCTGGCAGATCGCAACACACAAAAGCCAGAAGTGTACAACTTGTCTGTCGTCTGTCTGCGAATGGGGTAATAAAACGAAATGGGCGATATTCTTTTTACGGGCAAAGCGATGTTAATTGTGCGCGAATAGATAGAGTGTCAAAGTCATTGCTCTGCGCCAGCTAGCTAGCTAGTGCAGAGCGACGAATCGCCGCGATAGCCATGACGACTTGGCTCGACTCGACATAAATCGTACAATCTGATCGCGCCCGTTCCCGTGGCGGTAATATAATCGATTGGACAGCAGACGCTGTGCATGGGACGAAAATTGTTTCCAATAGGCATCATACTGCATAGTGCATTATTATTTATTCAAACATAACATAACACATAACTGCTGGCGTATTCCTAACAACCCCAATTCGCGCGAATGTTGTTTGGGCGAATATGCGCTCAACACATCGCACGTGCTCGCGCAGACCAAGAGAGATGATCGTGTCGGTCATTTTCTATAATTCAGGCACACATACACACACACACACACCGCAAGGCCAATTTCCATGCCCCTGAATGGCGGTCGTCTCTGTGCACCAGTGTGTGTGTGTGTGTACGTGCCGTGTTTGTGTGCCCATTCATTAGTAATGGAATTAATTTTGCACGGCTATGCTTGCGTTCCGATAGCCGTTATTTCTGCGTGTGCTTATACACGAGTGTGTGTTTCTGTGTTATGCAGTTGACGCAACCTTTTTCGTCCGTTCGCTGCCATCCGCTGCAACGCATACATACACACACATGCGAACGAGCCAGCCGCTCTGGGGCGCCCAGATTCAATTCCCCACATCCATTCCATTCCAGTTATAAGTATAGACTGTACGCACGCGATGATGCCGCCGCCGCCGCCGCAGCGCTGTGCCGCCTCTGATGGAACAGTTCTTTCCTTCCATAATTATATATTGTTATGTTGTGGGGACGCGCTGCGCGTCCAGAATGTGCGTTTTCCTCTGGCCGGGGCCGTGCAGCTTTGTGTGTGAAGTGCATGCGTGCTGAGCGCACTCGGCACGCACGCCGGACGGACGGACGCGTCGAGCGGACGAACGGATGGTTCGTGAGGCAGAGTTTGGAGTACAACTTCGATAAAACATTGAAAAAACTAATCTTTTATTCAATGGGACTGTTTATATATTTACAGTTAAACAGTCATAATATAAATGTATTTTGGCCTGGCCTTATTGGATTTTTCGCTATCATTCTTCATCGCATTGAATTGAATATTCATATTTATGAATTAAGTAGCTAAATTAGGAACAAGCAGTAATAACTATCAAAATGCGAAAATTACGAACATTCAATTAATTTCAACGGTTCTACAACATCTCGATCAACAACATCTTATTTCAATGAAAACTTTTGCCTGAAGCCACGTTTCGAATTTGGAAATCGGTAGTAATCGTTGAGGCCAAAATCCGATGGAAACAATAGATGGGGTGTAAGTTCAAAGTGCCAATAATTAAATAGTCGATATTAATATTATTACCATTTTTACGAAGTCGACTATATTAAGTTACATACGTTATCCTACTCTTGTTCGTAACTCTCTGTTTACTAAAATAACTTCAGATTGAACTACGGAGTGTAGCATTGGAGACATGTTTCATCTGTTGTCACAAATTATTCAAAAATATTAGCTATTATTGTTCAGATAATTGTTTAGGGATGTATGCATTGTGAAGATAGTTGTAGATAGTTGATTCTATTTAAATCTGCTTTTG
>JANTBZ010121500.1:0-15768 GCA_024741255.1 Exechia fusca | reverse complement strand
AAATTAGCTTACTATCAGTCCAAAACACTTCTCAGAAATAACATCACGTATATATTTTGGTCGATTTTGAGGTCGCGCGGCAAACATTTTACAAAGAGCTCTGGCATGTCCAAGAACATATGGAAGTTAGAAAGTTGGCACGATAAATTGAAATGATGATAATAAACTGAGCGTTTGTGACCAACGACGAATGAGTTATCCAATGACTAGAAGTTCGAGTATTTCCCCCTGAAATCCCTGCCCATATAATGTGTGTCAGTGAATGTGAGTGTGTGCGTGTGCGTAGACTCGACGATCGCTCACACAGCCAAACCGCACCGGCCGTAGTGCAGCAGCTCTCTTCCATTCATGAATCGTGTATTCCATAGAACGAGCTATACGTACGTTCGGTGTGCTGTGCTCTGTGTGTGTGCTGTAGCTGCATAACAATGCATCGTGCCTGCGTATAGTACAGGGTGGAGCCTGTTTTATACCACCTAGAAAGGTCGTAAAGAGTATTACGAATAGCTTAACAATTTTACCTTACATAAATGTTTTCGATACAGCCCTTAAGCCGAAGCCACACGTAGGGTACAGTTGCAAAGTTGTGAATGTCGATAATTCTGTTGAAATGAATCCAGTCACGTTCGAAAATATAAAATGTGTTTCATCAAGAGCTTTATTGTTGCAAGGACAGCAGATATAAATCGAGTCGCATTGAAAAAACCCGGCGGACGCTGCAGACTGAATAAAGCGACATTTATTTAAGCGATTGGAGATATTTTTCAGTTAACTTATATTCTTGATGGTCTAACGAACAATTCATAGAAGAAAATTAGTCCATAGTGGTTTGTTTTTGCAGTGTAAATCATGTTTGTAAACGATACTTTGTATATCCGGATTTTTTGGCCCCACCCTGTAGTCGAGCGTGCGCTCGGTCGAGGTGGGGTTTGATGTATAATATATTGCGCGGGTGCGGGCGCGATATTACTCTGAAAACACCGCCGTCGCGGTGACTTGATTACCGCGCCGGTAAACGTGCCATAACTGCATGCGAGCGCACCGCCGCCGACCCTAATTGATTTTGAAGCACACTTGTGCTCCACGAACTCCGACCAGTATTGTCGCGCGCTCTCAGGTTGTTCACTTTGGAGCGCCCTGCACTGTACGCCGTACCACCACCGATATTGAGGTTAGGCACTGAGCAGGGCACCAACGCCCTTTTTTCGCCAAGCGGTGTTGCGGAGAGAGCGACGAGTGGAGAGTGGAGAGTCGAGTTCTATGCAATCTGATTTATGAGAGCCGCCGAGCAGAGGGTGGAAAGGACAAATAGAGAGTGAGAGAGTGAAGACTATAGAGAAAGAGAAAAAGAGAGGATTTCAATTCACGAGCAGCTAAACAAAATATGCCACCCCCTTCTCACTCCGCCTCATCCTTCGAATCACCCATCCACCCCACCGAGAAAACAGCGGTTGCTGAACCGACGCGCACTCGAGTTGTAAATTCGTCGTCAAACCAGCAATATTGCGCGCGCTTTGCACAACAATCTGCCCGAGTGTGTAGTGTGTGTCCACAACAACATTGTGTGTGCAACATTCTCGCAACTACTATATCTGAAGAGCCAGGCTATTTATAAAAGCGTGCACTCGCACTCGGCACAATCGGCACAAAATGTGAATGAACACGCCGCCGACGTCGTCGCGATACCAGCGCACATACAAAGTAATGAACAGCGCGATTACCATAACTCTGTCGTGTGTAACGTATACCGCAGCCAGCTGGTTGACATCTCGTATTTATAAATTCAGCGAACCAGCTGATGCCGATGATACGAATAGCAATGTGCAAAATCGCCTTCCGTCGTCGCTCGCACCCAAACACGGTATTTTCTAAACCAAGTTAGTATCTCTCTCTTTACGTTGGCGTATCGTTTTCGCGCTGTGTGAGACTCAACAATATGTTTACGTCTGACGTCGCCCACACTCTCGCGACTGCTCCGACGAAGCCGAAGCCTCCACATTGCGCACGTGCTACACTTTCCTGCGATGCCGCCGCGTTGCACTTCGTACACATCGATGGTTTTATCGACCTTCTCAAGCGTGCCCACACACGTGCGCCTGCGAGCACCAGTCGAGCATACTTGATTGCGCGAACACTGCGCTCGCATGCCCTCGCGGCGCGGTCTTATTTATTATTCTGCATCTACTCTCTACGCTGCAGAGAGCGCACGGATGCGCGGATCGGCCGGATGATAAACGATCTGCTTTGCGCCTTGTCACACACACAGTCGCGAAATTATGCGTGTAATTTCAATGCATCGCCGCGGTGCTGCCGGTGCCCAAGGGCAAGCGCAGGTAAATTGGAAGTGCTCGCATTCAACGCGTGATCTTCGCTTTCTAATATTCGTTGGGTGATGGCGCGATGTCTCCGCGCAATTCAACAAATCACTTACAAAATTTAATAATAATGTTATCACAGACCCCGGCGGCACAATGTGTGTAATGCATTCGGCGCCTTCACGCCCTTGGTCGCGCGGTGCGGTTGCCACCACCATCCGACACCGCCGACAATATAATTAATCACTTAGCGTGTGCGACTCGTGCGATTCTCTGCAGCTCGTTGCGCCGCACATTCGTTGCATCAACCGACGACGACGACGAGTAATTTTGGTCATCGCCGCATCGCTGCCGCCGGTGCCGCCAATGCCATCGCCGTCCGTGATGTAAATGCGCCTTGTTCACGTGTGTGTCAAGGAGCGCGCTGCAATCGGCGGCAACATGCTACTAGTAGTTATGCACTTTTCACTGCTGCTTGCGCGGCTTGGCGAAACCTTCGCGGTTTGGTTGTGGATGGTCGTTCGGTTCGGTTGGCTTGGCTGCTGCTGCTGCTGCTCGAAAAGGGCGCAGGCTAATTTTGCGAAAGTTTTATGGCCATTAATTATATAGAACGTGCTGCGCCCAAGCGCATTGGACCGTTTATGCGGTGGTAAGCGTGTACTTTTGCGTGTGGTGGCTAATTCTTCAAGTTCAAACGATCCGGTAATAATTGGTATTTGTCGTATGTTGAAGGCAAGCAATTTTCGGGTTTTTTGTTCGAATGTGCGAAACGTCGTCAGTTCATCGTGACAATATGCCGCACAGCTCTGAGAGCAACGGTACAGCACGCGCAACTTTCGATTGATCTGCACGCTCAAGCGGCTGTGAACAATGCGCGTCGCGAATGATATTTCCAACGCCTATATACTCGCGCTGACGGTCGTGTGAAATTTACCGACACTCGCCACACACACGCACGCACTCGGCGCTCTGCGCCGCACGCACGTGTGACCTTAATTTTTCGCACGATCGTTCTCTCACACGCGTATCGAGGCCGATGCGTGCGCGTCTTTGTACGCATCGTGCGTGCTTGGCGGCGGCGGCGTTTTGCAAACGTTCGCGAGATTTGTAGACTTCGTCGTCGTCGGTGCGCAGCGCATGAATTGCGAAATTGAACGCGCCGCTCTGCTGGGTGCGGCTGCTGCTGATCTGCGAAACAATGTTACGCACACAGTTTTCGTGAGCAGCAAGCACTTTCATATGTGCGTATACGATCGATCGCTGCTCGTGAATGAATATAGTAATATGCTCTTGTTGTTGGCGGGCTAGTGTGCGCGAGTTTATGCATTTCGCAGCATGTCAAGAACACGACGGCCGGCGACCGGCGAGCAGTGCAACAGCAAAAGCCGCCGCGCATGTCTGCTGCTAGATTATGTATCATAAATAAACATTACACTCTGACACATCGTCGGGCGGGCGTCGCGCGCACACACACGTACACAAAGTGCGATGAAATTGGGAGCAAGGTTGCCCCGTCCGTCCGTCCGTTCAGCAGAGAAACGACCCGTCCAATCGACCGACGAACGACTAACACGCTTTACGAATAAACTGACTCTGACTGACTGACATCCGAAAGACACACAAATATGCACGCACGCTCGCACGCAAATGATTTGACCGCCACTTCACGCGCAGATGATGTTTCGGCAGTGATTCGGCTGCATGCATGTTATTTATTTTGCTTCGCGATGACGAGCTTTGACGGCGAAATCGAGTAGCCGAATGCATCAACCTACCCCAAAAACGGTTTCAATTTGCACTGCTTAGCGCAGACTGTCGGGTCGGTTTCAAACGAGCCGTCGTCGTCGTGACACGTCGTACTGCGTCGCAGACGTCGACGACGACAGGCTGTTGACGACCGACGACCGTCATCGTCATCAGCACACGCTAGCACACCTCATTACTCTCTTCGCTGCTGCTGCTGACGACGTAAGTCAGGTCATGTGTGGAACAATCTAATTGGTCTGGAAAAATGCAGTAGTTTCGAGATGTTTGAACAATTCATTCCGAAATATTTTCAACACGTTTTCCATGCATAGTCCTCCAACAGCGTAGTAAAAGCGACTATGACAATAATATCGATCCGTTGCGCCGTCGTCGTCGCCGTCGTCTGCTTCGGACCGAATTTTCTCTCGAACACACACGACGTCGGCGGGCGGGCGGGCGTGCGGCCGAGCGTCATCACATGGGGTGTGGTGTTATTTACGATAGCGCGCGCGCGCGCGGATCCGAGGCGACTGTACACACGTACGGGGCGAATAACATGTGGTTGAGTGCGCATCGCGTATACGCGCTCTCTACAATCTACAACTCTCTACTACGCGCTACGCGAGTCTCTCCATGCTCTATGCTACACACACAGTTGGTGGGTGGGTGGGTATTTTCAGGCAGGGGGTGTGAGTGACTTGAGTGCTCGCGGCAGTGAGCGACAGCAGACAGCAGTCGCGTGGTTGACCTCCACACGCCGCTCAGCCGTTCGGCCGCCGAATACACGCGCTCTTCGACTACGCGCGATGCCTGGCCGCCTGGCATATGCATAACGTTTTTGTCGTTGTCGTCGTTGTGGTATATAAGCGTATAAGCGTATTTGTAGCGCGCCATTCAACCACCTCCTACCCCATACCGCGTAGCATAACCACCACCCCAAGTGGAACGTAAATTCACGTGATGAAGAAGAAACGAGCGAGTTTTCTCAGATGTTCGAGCATTTGTGAACGCGAACATTGAAATTCATTTCATACAATCTCGCGCCATTTTATGTTCGAGTTTACTTCTCCGATGTTTACCATTGAAACATACATTTCTTACAATCTATTATATTCGCAATTTCATGCTTTTCGGTGAGAATTCGCTGGTGCTTACAATTTATCTGCGCACAAGTTACTCTGGCTGCTGGTCGATTGTGTCCGCAAATAGTGTTGGTTTCATTGTATACATATGCTCCCACACACACATACGCGCCACACATACGATAAGCAAGCTATTATATTGCCTCGCTTGTTTGTGGTCCATACCACCGAGAGACGAGACGAGGCTTTCGAGTGCGCGTCTTTTGCGCCTCCATAAATAACATAATCAGCGAAAACGTATGCACAAGCGCGAGCGATAAATTCTTCGTGTGTGTGTGTGTTTGTTGTCTGTCGTCTGGACGGCGCCCTCTCGCCGAAATGACCGACGATGTGCCGGCGGCGGCTGCCACGAGACCATAAGTGATCAGCCTGCGCTCCAGCGCGCCCATTCGCGAGCAATCGCCACACATCCTTTGCACTATTTATATTGCATCTTGGTTGGGACAAATGTGTGCGTGTTCGTTTGTCTGCGTCTTCGTGTGCGTTGCGTGCGCGCCCACTCGCATATCGACACGTGTGCGTGCGTGTTTGCGCTCGACTTTTATGCTTATGCGCGCGCGCGTAGGCGACATGTAATATCGCGCGCGCGCCAGACTGGAGTGTGTATTTATGGGCATGCAACGACGCAGAGTTGTCTGTGCATGCGTTGATATGCTGCAATGAATTGCATGTTTATTTGTGCAATGACAGGCGCAGAGAGTTCGCCCGTATGTGCGCTGCTGCAAATTAAAAGCGGTCGTGCGGCTCGGAAAGCAGCATTACTCCGCAGCAGTGTACATAACAATTCAACGCATTTTTCAACACATTACATGACCGGTTCCGTCGCCCGTCGCCCCCCGCTCCGCACTCCAAAATAATTACCCTGGCCGGCCGCTCTAGCCGCCCTTTTTTCTTGGAATCCATTATTCGCGTTCTGGCGGCGGCGTCGTCGTGTCACGTTGTTGTGTGTGTGTGTGTCGTCGAAGGTGAAATCGGTGCGCGCACCGAGCCGCTCAGCATAAAATCAGTTTATTATCATTATTATTAATGCACCACTTTACCTGCGAGCAGCAGCGTCGCGTATGAGGCGGCTCGACGGTTTGCGTTCGCGTTCGTCGGTCGGATGCGCGCACCGCGAAGGCCACCGTGTGTGCGTGTGTCGATTTTTTTTTCGTATTCACTCGACTGCCGTCGCCGGTTAGCACGGGCACTGGGGCCTCTGTTTTATCAATGCGGCGGCATCGACCGAACGTGCGAGCGCATTTCGCGACGAAGGCAGCAGCGACTACGACAACACACACACACACGATTGCTTCGCGCGCTCTTCCACACACGACGACGACCAACGACGGTGCGCAGTTTGTGTTGTGTGTTGTGCTGGACGCCGCGCGTAAACGTTGATTTATTTACTGCGCAGAAACGGCGTGTGTTGTGTTGTCGGAGCTCGCGGAGCTGCTGCTCAACTTGGCGCGCATTTCGCATTATACGGACGCGTCGTCGTATGACTTACCAAACACACACATAGTACATCGCAGCATATACGACCCGGAATATTAAGTTTAAACCGCATGTACTGAAATCTACTCACTATCTCACGTTTTGTACGCCTAGCAATAGTAATTTGATAGTTCTAATGATGCTTTTTTTTTGAAGGAACATTATAAGAAACAATTAGTTATCACTATTTCGGTTAAGTAAAAGCGCTGCTCTCGTTCTAGTAAAAGCTGCCTGTTTGAGTGAAACTTGTCGTGTTGATATACTGGTGACTATCAGCAGTAAATAACCAGTAAAAGCTTCGTATTTCAAATACAGCCATCCAACACTCCTTCATGGGGCTAATGGCTAATGGCTCCATAAGCGAGCGTGATTAGCCACAGGTGATACTTTTTTATAATAATATTCTTTCTTCGTTCAACAAAACTACATCATTGGATTTTTTAAATTATTATTATAGCTAGACGTACAAAACGTCTAAAAAGACGATCACAGTATATGTACACCTGATTTTAACTTTAGATGTTGGGTCGTACTACATCACACATCACATCACCCATGTAACTCGCATTTATGACGCTTTCGCTGCACAAGTGGCGTATGTGTGAAGCTTTCAAAATTCATCAACAAAACATGTTCTCACTAGAAATGCTAACGTACGATTTTGAATCGCCGAAACTGTTCGCTAAAATACAAATAACTAATCCTGAAACCACACGCCACATTCTGCTCAGCCCATCAATATAATGTACGATGTACGATACACCCAGCGAACATTTTTTGCGCCATATAAAAAAGGGGAAACCAAACTATACTACTACGCTCGCGCGTTGCATATTATACAAACAGGCCAGAGCACAACAGCAGCTTACGAGCGCGAATATTTTACGTTTATGCTGATGGCATGTGTACGAGCCATATACAAACACACACACACTTACTCGCCGAACACGCGGTGCGGTTTACATGCAAACACACACACACGAACACGCAATTAAAACACATGTGCGCACGGCGGCGGCGGCGGCGGCAGCGTCGAGCAATTGCGACCGGTGCCGCCGGTTGGGTTCAGTGTGGAGTGGAATGAGGCGTTGTGTGTTGTGTATGTTTTGCTCGGCGGCCGGGCGAATGAAACTCGCGCGAACATGACGCTCACTTGCTGCTTGCTGCTGGCCGCCGCCGCCGAGGAAGATTATGCTGCGCGTATGCTGCTCGCTCAGCTCAGCATATATACGTAGTGTCTGTGTCGGAGTGTCGTCGTCGCGGGGTCTGTGTGTGTATATTATTTACTACGTTCCGCCGCAGAAACGAGAGTATAGAAACTCGCGCCTCGCGACCGTATGTTGGAGCAGAATATACTACGACACGACGGCCACGGCTGGGCTCAATATGCGACACTCGAAATACGCAGGGAATGTGTGGCGGCGGCGACGACGATGACGGCGATGACGATGATGATGACGGTGGTAGTGGGACGCATTGAGGCAGCCACCATTTTGTTGTTGTGTCGGCGGCGGCAGCGGCGGCGTCGGCAACAGCGAGCCGCCCGACTCGAACATGTGATATGTGTGAGCGGCGGATAAATGGCGCGCAATTTCCCTTGATTGAGGGCACATATGCTCGCACCAAGGACACCCTAACGAGAATGAATATGCTGTGTTATGATGAATAACATGCACAGAAAATATTCTTCAGTTTTCGAAGGATAACTCGATACGCTTATAATACGATTTAGATCGAATTTATTTTCGAATCTGGCCGCCCTTTTGCTTCACTCTTCGCTCGCTGGTTCACTGGCGCAAACAAGCTGCTGCTGCTGCTGCCGTATTTTCGCACATGCACACACACACACATAACTGGCGCTGGCGCGTCGTCTGCACGACGACGACGAGGTTGTATACCACAACCTCGGATATACTACTACTATGTGTTCCTCTACTACAACGACTGCGACGAAGCCATGTGGAGCGAGTGTTGTGTTGTGTGTGCAGTCTGCTGCTGCTGCTGCTGCTGTAGTATGTGCGGGCATGTCTGGCAACATACTCGAGTCGGGCCGCATGTTGACGTCGTCGTCGTCGCCGGCTTCGTCTTTTTGCACACAATATATACTACCATGCCAGAGAGGAGTTGTATTATGTGTACGCCACAGACGACGACGACCACAAGGCAAGCGCGCAAAAAAGGCCAGGCTGCGAGCCGAGATAAGAAGGTACAGTCATCGCAGATCGCAGAGAGCGCGGCGGTTGGCGACCACGACGACACGGTTCTACTCTGCTATTCGTGCAACGCCCGATGCAATGTGTTCAGAGTGTGCAAAATATTGCACGTTCGAACCGCGAGCCGCGATAAAGAAATCGAAAAACCGTTGACACGTTGAACGACGACACATTTACCTGTGTGTACAACATATTTAATGGCATGTCGTCATTGCGTGTTAATGTACCGTTCAAGGATCAAGCTGTGAATGTGTGTACACGTTTGAGGTATGATTTGAGTGCCATTACATTTTTTCGACAAATATTTCAAATCGCCAACGACATATTCGCGAAGCATGCACGCGCGTTGCAACGAAAAAACAGATTCGCATGCGCACGCGGTGCGTGTTTATTTTCGTCTCGCGCGCGGAATATGTTGCGGATTCCGTCGTCGCCGCTGCGCTGCAATTTACACTGCGGCGGAATGTATATTTACATACGCGCATAGCTTCGGCGGCGCGAACACTCACAGCGTGTGCGGCGGCATCGACGAATGCACGCACACGAGTGTATAGTGCATGTATGCATGTGTATGTGTTATGTTGTTATGAATGACTGGGCGGTGTTTTGCGTAGCGGCGCGCCGGTTCTCTCGCGCGCGCGCGCGTTTGTATGTGTGAAATACCCGCCAGTTTATTGAACTGTGTCGGCCTGACTGCAACGCGAAGACTACGGCGACGGTTGCCGTGTTGTCGATGTTGGCGGCGGCGGCGGCTGTGCGAAAGGAACACGAACGAGCGCACGCTGCAAAATTCTGCGCTACGTTCGCGGTCTTGAATTTATTTCTAAATTGCCTGCGAAACCTGGTCGGTCGGTCGACTGGCCTGGCCGACGAGCCAGCCAGCCAGCCAGCCAACAGACGGCGACCACGCGCACGCGGCGCGGCACACATTCCACCTGACAGATGTGTGTGTGTGTGTGTGTATGTTCGCTCGCGCAATAGCGCAAGAATGCGGCAAAGAATCGTTTTGCAGTTATACTGTACACGGCACAAACGGTTGAACTAATGCGCGACCACGACGGCTTGTTGCGACCGGCATCGTCCACGACCACGACCACGACAACATATAAATTGCGCTGCGCCTCAACCAGTTTGCCGCCGATGTGGGAATGTGTCTAGGCAGGCGCGCGGCTGCTTGGAATAGAACGCGCATTCCACAAGTGCGCGCGCGCGATCGCAGACGATGTCACGTTGATCACGACGTTCGCCAGCGAGCGAGCGCAGTGATGCAGAAATGTGTGCATGCTGCGTGGTCGCGAGATTTATAAATGTATACAAACAACACCTTACAGCAGGCTTGAGACTTGAGTACAGTCCAGTCGATCGGTTGCGGCGATGCCGACGATCGACGATGAAGACGACGCGGGTCGCTTTGAGATGTTGCGCATCGAGCATGCAAATTCCGATGATTGGAGCGTGCGAGAGTGTGAAGTTTAATGAAGAATTCACAAGATCTTGGTGGTTAATTCAATCCAATATAACCCGAACAAGTCACCAATACATTGTCAATTGTTGTGTTTTGAACTACTAGTCGATAGTCGATCGATCGATGGGGCCATCTCTTCAAATTTACCCTGTTTAAACTAAGAATGGAATCGAGAACGAGAAACACTCACTCACATAATAGTTAAGATACGTATAGTAATACACTTAGTTAGCTTTTACTAATGTTTTTCAATGGATTTAAAAAAATATTTTTTTTTTTAATGTTCTTTAGGTTATGAACAAAATTGAATAAGTTCATACGCTAGTTTTTGATCGGCTAACAAATGCTTTACGACTCCTGCAATACATTTTACCACATGACGAGCCGAAATTCGTGGTAGACTTTTTGAATGATTCCACAAATCTCCATACACAAATCTGGCCATATTCCCATACTGTCCGAACTATTTCACAACCTAAAGAGCACTTCGAAGAATGGTCATTTTAAAAATCCACTGAAAAAACAATGGTAAACACCTCAATAATTAGAAAGCAAAGTGTATTACTACGTGTCCGAAGAGACTGAATAAATTATCTAGGATAGATTCTTCTATACAACATATCGTTTTGCGCAAGGAACAAATATCAGTGATCGCGAGTTGTTTTTCGTGTGCATAAAATATCAACGTCTCAATTACACACTGATTTGGTTCGCACGTGCATTCGCTTCAAGTTTTGGTTTGGCACGCCGCTTTCAAGTTCACATTTCATTCTACTCTATCTGAACGCCATGTGTTTTGATCAGTATGCTTGCAGCCCCCACCATTCTGCGCGGTGTGGCATTATTGTAATTTTATTACGATGTTGAGGCGCTGCGTCGTCGTGATGCATTTGCATGCGATGACCATAAAATTAAATAAATTCATTCGCTCAACACAACACACCGCACCGCATTACTGCACATTTCGCAGCACGTCACGTTTATGCGATATATGCGCGCGTGCGCGTCTTCGTCTCTTCGACATGTGCGCTGTTCGTGCATACAGGATGGATGTACATTTTTCGCTCGCCTCCGAACCGGTCCTGCGCACATCCTGTGCGCAATCCAAGCCACCGCAAACGGCATCGGCGTCGTCGTGAGAATATATGTTCGACTGCACGTCTCGGTCTCGAACCAACGAACGACGTCGCCAACGCAAACAAACAACTGCGCACCAGCATACGCGCGCATGCGATTTGAGAAAATCTGCGGGCGTTCATGTAACACAAGCGCGGTCGCGCGCGTGTGCGCGCAATTGAAACATTTGCAATTTGTGCACACACAGACAGACAGACCAATTAGACAGCGCCAGCTAATTGTAATGGGCGAGAGTTTTGTACGGCACGGCGTGTTTTCTTGCGTGCTTTGTGCACGACGACGTTACTGCGCGTCGTGTTTCGCTCCATCGAGATGAATGCAAAACAGACGCAGACAGAAACGTAGACCGCGATCGCGCGGCCTACGCGAAATATATCGCGAGCGCACGCACGTTTGTCGCAAGTCGCACGCATTCATATTTTAGCGAATGAATAATGCTATAGATTTGTAACGTGGTGAAGTAGGTTAAATTAGACATTTGTTGTGAAAATGCCATAAATAGTTGTACAATATTTTCCAACATATTGGAATGAGCATAAAGAGTTCTTTTGAGCCAAACACGACCTGACACTAAACGATTACAATACTTTTAGGAGCATGGACAATTGTCTTGATAGTATAAAGTTGTCCCCAAAAAGTCTTGCGAGAATGCACTGTCCGAGTTTCTTACCAACAGAGCCAATGACTTTGTTTGAAGATAAAAGCATATTGGAATGTTCACCTAAAAGTAGACAAATATTAAATTAAGCATTACAAATATGGCAAAAATAATGGACAACTTTTCGGTCAATCTATATTTTTTCTGCGTCTGCACAAACCGTCGGCTGATCGGTCTCCGCGCACGCGCGGACTTCTGGGAATTTTGCGGCACGTCCGTCGTCCGCAGAGAATCGCGGAGCTGCATCGCGGGCGCGCGGACAACAAAACACACAACACATCACACATGTATAAAAGTAACGCACTCCTCGCTTTGATGATGTGCGCCGTGCGCGCGCTTTCGACCACAGCTCAGCAGTCGGCCGGCGCTCGGCGCTCAGCATTAATATGTAACATGTGTTTCGCGCGCCCGCACGTTTTCGAGTGTCATGGACACACGCACACATGCAGCAGGCAGCTTCGATCGCGCGTTCACGAAATGTTTGCGCACATAAATGGTCGGATCTCGCCGACGCAAGCGACGAGGCGAGGCGAGGAGGGAACTTGTTTTCGTTGCCATCGGTCGTCGTCGCGATCGAACGTGTGCGTGTGCGTGTTCGCGCGCATTTTTGCGTGAGTGTGTTTCGCGCTGCATGCGCATGCGATCGCATTTCGCGGGCGGCATTTCGCATACGTATTCTGCTGGCTGCATATAAAAGCACGGTGACGAAAAAACAACATATCGGACTGCATTGCTTGGCTCGCGCGCGCGCGCGCGCCTGAATGAGACCTTATTGAACCGTGCGTGCGTGAGCGTGCGTGGTTCGATGTTGTTGTCGTCGATGTCGTCGCTGCAACATGCCAGGCACTTTGATTTATGCGCGGATATTTTCAGCGAAAGTTACGCTGCTGCGTGTAGAGTAATATGATGCGTGTTGGCGATTAATTAGTTCCATATAAAATATGGAGTTTGCGGAGACATCGAGCGAGGCGGGACATTCTTTCGTTACGTTTACGTCGTATTTGTTCTGTTACATCACCACATACACTGGGTTCATACCCCTGAGAATGCAAAATGTTGACGAGAATCAAAAGCACGCATCTGGCGAGCTATCCGATATTATCGAGCTAATCGATAGATATACGTCTCTAGCATTAATTGGACAATTTGTAGATCGCTGGCCCAAAGAATAGTTGGTTATTTGAGGCAAAAGTCAAAGCAGTGTTCTGTGAGTTCGACCCAATTGTTTGTATATTTCATGCATGCATGTATAACACGTCAGCAGCATGTTGAAGGTTCTTGATGTGGATAAACAATCGCATCGATCGCATAATGTTCGCAGATGTCCAAACCATTGACATTTTATTTTGAATATTTTTTTACATTTACTCTACAACGAGCTATAGCTATAGAACCGATTGCAATGTTATGGGTATGATCATAGTACTGCTACGTGTCAACATGCGTGTCTGTGCGATGCATTGATGCATTCCGCGGAGAGTGATCTCGTTGCGCGCGCGCGCATTCGTGCCATCGATGATAGTGGTGCTGCCGGCTCGCCAAAAACAAGGCAATCGTGAGCGCAGGCGCTCATCGACGACATTCAATACCGTGGGATCGGAAAATGCGCTGCGCGGTTCGCGCGGCAATTTATGCGACATGCCATGCATCAAATCGCGCGCAAAGATGATGCAGTTTGGGGTTTCTCTGCGCGCACGATTGTTCACACACACACGGCGATCGCACCGCGCAATCGCACGGCCATAGACTTAAAGTCATATATATATTTAGTGATGCGTCTCTGGCGCTTGCGCTTGACAGTAACATTTCTGCAATAATTGATGTGCGTGCTTTAGAGATTTGCATGCTGAGACATTTTCACATGCCAGCTCGCGCGCCAGCGATTGAGCCATTTGTGCGAATGTGACAGGTCATAAATCAGACATGTGCGAAATGTGAAATGTTCCGCCATAAAACCGCTTGAGCATCGGTTATTGCCGGCAATAATACCACCACCACGCATTGGTCAATCAATTCCGGATTGACACGGGAATTCGCACGCATCGCACGTTTGTGGCAATCCATCTCCGCCGCCACCGCATTTTGGTTTCGTTTGTTCGTATTTTATCAGCACGCTCGCACATAGCAGCAGTTCTCACGCTCATGTGCGGAATATGCGCTTGCGCGATGCCATCCAAAGTGATTGTTGCTTCTTGTGCTTCGTATGAGCATCGCGTGCATTTGTGTGCAAATTTCGACGAGACGATGTTGCATCGCGTGATGTGCGGTGTGTGGAATCGCGCTCGGACGCTTCTGCTAATTGTGTTGGAGTTTGGAGTCATGCACACACACACACTCATTATCCGTGGTGTGATCGTTTGGAGTGATACATTTATCAAAAATACACACATGCAATATTAACATGCGGGCTACGTCGTCATTTTCCGTGATGCGTGCGCGCGCCCGCTATGTAAATGTGAAATGTAAAGCACCTCATTAACGCAATGCACTTGCACTTGTAACGAGCTCGATGTAGGATGTAGGTTAATTACGTGAGGGTGCGCGCAGTGCAGAATGTACGCACATGTTCCATCGAAATGTGTGTTAACATAATCAAAAATTCAAATTTCTAGATCGCGCAATCGATATAATTTGTGTATTGTGCAGTGAACAAGTTGTGCAGTACAAATGCTTCGTGTCAGCATAGTATCCATAACAGCATAACACCGTTCCATAGTATCTTTGAAACCATACATATGATAACGTACAATTCAGTGCAATGCAGTTCATGTTATGTTTTATATTTTTAAAGATTGGCTAGTGGAGTGCTTTACAAAATGCATGCACATGCGACAGTGACTAAGCGTAGAATATTAAATATTAAATCAACTTCACAACATTGTATTACAACCGTATCAACAAAGTCGTTGCAGTTCGGTTGCATCGTCGTGTGCTACTTATTATACTCCACAATCACGATTTATATCTCACACTCCGTACAGCTGAGGCCCATTCGGTCGCCACTGCCGCATGTATAAATACACATACATGTGATATACACTTAATTAATGAATGAACGCACGCGCGCTGATGCTCTGCGTGCGTCGTCGTCGCCCATCATCGCACCGCACCGCCAAGCAACAACATAATCAGCTGTGTGCAAACCCGGCGCGATATGCCGGCGTGTGAGTGAGTATTGTTGGCGTTTGCACGCATCTGTGTGTCTCAGCGAGTCTCTGTGCGGCATGTTGGTGAATGTTGGCGTGTGTGTGTGATTAATGTGGGCGTGTTTGCGTAGGATGTGTCAGCCAGACCGTGAAAAATGGCTGGACTAAAATTATATTCGCACTTGCATGCGCGCGCGCGATATCTGCGTGTAGTTTATGCTACGACTCGACCCATTAATATATGCAACGGAAACGCGCTACACACACACGCACGCACTCAAGCGAGCGCTCACGTCGACGATGACACGACAAGCGAGGACCATCGCATTATCATGTCGTCGCTCGCGAACCTAGTGCAATATACCCGCATACACCCACCGCCACGTTCGCCCACTCGCGTCGTTGGTCGGTTTTAACTTGCCTCAGCTGTTCCATTGAACACTCGACACACACGACGCGAAATGCCAGCC
>JANTBZ010121389.1:0-15775 GCA_024741255.1 Exechia fusca | reverse complement strand
ATGTTGAATCGCTTGTCACAACAAATAGCATTTGTGACAAGCGATTCAACATACACGAACATTATAAGCACTGTTTCTGATGGATAAAGTGCGGTTGGAGCCAAAAAATGTTTTATTACGTGTGGGCCAAGTTCTACCCCAGCCGAAACAAAAATCGCAATTGTTTTCCAAAATACCGTACGCGCAGTCGAAAGTGTCAGTTACTGCCTTGGATCATCGTTAGAAGAAAAAACCCGCACCCATACCGGGATTCGAACCCAAAACCTTCCGATCGTGAGAGAGTGCCTGCCTCTCAGAGGACAGACGAAAAACATCAATAAGTCCACCAAATAATGTAGGAAACAGACAAGTTTGACAAGCTAACGATACTGATTCCCTGAAGATATGAAATCAATGTTTGTTTGTGCCTTGTAGGGAAGGGACTATGTAGAGGTTAAAAACAAGTATTCATCAAAATAGTGTTATTTCAATATGTTCCCTATGACCTAATAAACCACGTAGTATCATGAACCGATATGAAAAGAATCGTTGAACAAAAAGTTCCCAATACATTCACAACATGAATATAAATACAGTGCAAATGCATTACGAACATTAAATTCATCATGCCCATCGTACATTTTCATCGTCACACACAACTTCATCATTCCGTCCACTGACCGACCGACACCAAATCGCATCCACAAAACATCGCCCCGGCCCAACCCGAGCCAGACAAAATACCAACGAAGCATCGCAGCGACACTTTGACACACGAATGCACAAAAAAAAACTTTGCACGACGTCTCGACGTCGTCGACAAACCGCCGCTAGACCGACCCAGTGATCGTTTTCATGGCCAGGACCAGGACCACCCACCCAAACTGCACACACAGAGTGGAGCGACATTCGGGCAATGTCTTTGGTCGGAATTCGGAATAGAGATGTATGTGGGAATGGGCGAGTGTGTAGTCATGCATACGAGTGTGTGTGTGTGTGTTTAGCGGCGCAGAACGGGGGCGCAAGCAAAGCAGCAGAAGAACGTGTCGTGTGCACGATGAGTAGAGTGGTTGACAAGGTACTTGAACGCACCAGACCGCCAGACCGAGTCGAAACTCTTGAACGCTCGCACACACACACTCATATACTCCGAATACGCATAGTCCTTCGGACCGCTCGTCCTCACACGAACCACCTCCCCAACATTTGTGGTAAGTGCGCCAAAGTTTTCTCGTTTGCTCGTCCGCCAATTTTGGCCGAGGCGGCATTTTGGGGCCGATTGCTACGAATGCTTTTTGGGTGGGCTGACGCCGCATCGATTCGAGGCTGAACGCGTGGTGGACACGGTGGCTGCTGCGGCGACGACGACGTGGGCAGCCCCCGTCGGACAGACACACATACACACACACACACACAAATTATTCCCGTTTTCCACTCGGTTGAGTTAGGCATGGATACGTGAGTTTGTATACTGTGTTCCACAGATTCTACATGCATGTTTTTGTTCATGTTCGTACATTAAACCGAAAAGTTTTCGTCACACCCTGGGGTTTGATGTGAGAGCGAACTGGGGGATAATAAATCGTTAGATAACATGTGAAGGAATGTGTTTAATTATTTACTATGGAATAGAGAACAGTACATTATATTGAAGTTTATATTGAGCTTGAGTCGCGTCGACTGTTTTTACTCTGGGAGTAGATTCTCTTATCGACGCCACACGGATTATATCAAATAAAGCGAACTTCGAAACAAACTTCGTCCGATGCTCCAGCATGCTCTGTATAATTCAGCGATATATTTATTAATTAAACATGTCCTCGTTGCTGACTCTTGTCTCGCCCGTCCACTCCAGCAGGAACGCGAGTGGACTGCACAATCGGTCACTTCCCGCCCTAACACACACATGCCCCACCATATGTGCCCCAACCTCCAACACGGCAGTGTCCGGCACGTTCACATTCTGCTGCGTGCGTGTATTTTATGTGTTTGCTGTGCATGCGGCGAAACTGTTAGAGTTGCTCTCTCGAATTTGCGCGTGTTTGTGTGCGAATCGAACCAACGGATGGCCAACAGCCACAAGCAGATGAACGACAGGGCGTTCGGGTCCATTGGGGCGACTGCCGCTGCTGCTGGCTGTTTTTGTTGCTTTGATTGCAATAAATGAGCCGGAAAATGTGCGCGTATTTGTCTTTGCTGGAACCCAACCCCAGCAGCCAACCAACCATCCAACCAGTCCCCCGAAATGCGTGTGAGGCCAAGTGTTTATGCGAGTGTGTGTATGTGTGTGTGTGTTGGCGCGGAGTGTCTGTAAATTATATTTGCCAACAAAATGGACTGAGTGTCGGGCCGGGGTTTGGGACGATGTGATACATTGCTGCTGGTGGAAGTGAATGTTTGTAATCGGTTTATTATTCGGACATTATTAACTTATCGCGGGCTGGGGAACTTCTCGGAATCATTCGCCAATTCAGCGTGTGTAATTAAACGAACTTGATTAGGATACATCGTCTGGCACCAGAGCCAGCCGCCAGTAGTGTCGGTCCAACAATGAAGCTCTTCGGTCCCTGTGGAGCTGTGGCGGCTGAATTCATCAGCACAATACATTTGACCCGATCCGTCCGTTTGGCGCGTAGGGGGCAAAGTGTGCCACCCAAACAGCATGCAGTCTCTAGTTTGTGTGTGATGTGATATCGCCTACCATTTATTACACAGAAACTCATTACATAACTGACATTGATTTCGTGTGCCTCTGGTGAACTGCCCTCCTCTATACTATACTACTATATGCGGCAATCATAATTCCGACGAATGCGCACGAGCGAGCCCATTGCACATTCAGAATATAATCGCTTTTCTTGTGGTCTCGCGCCGGCGACGACGCACAAACACACACTCACACTCGCATCGCAAGTACTCTATCATCATTCATCATTCGCAGCGAGTTAACTTTTGACGCTCGGCGTTTTGCGGAGCAAAAGCGTCGGACGGCGACCGTTCGTGCGTCCGATTTGAACACACACACACACTAACACAAATTTGGTGACAGGTCCACCAAAGTGCGACGCGACGCGCACGATTCACGTTCCACCTCCTCCCATGGGGTTTTAAATGTGATAAATGCTCGATGGCAGTGGCCCGACGTCGACAGCGCGATGTGCGACCATTTTTTGGAGCTGGCTCTTTGAACGGTTGGGATGCTGATGAGTCCGGACAGGCTTTCATTTTTTCGGTGTGTGCGAGGAGGACATGCTTGTGCGTTTGTTTGCGTTCACGTTCACATGTTACGTGTGCAATTAGCGTGACATTAATGCGTTTAGCTGCAGCAATTGCTGGCGAAAATTCCGGTTCAATTTACTAATGGAACACGGTGTTTTTTGTGTCCGCGAACATCGTGGCCGTTCGTCTTCGTCGCCGAACTACTTTCATGCGTGCATTACGTGCGTCGCATAACAAAAACACGCGCAGTAGTTTCTGCGCAGCAACTTGGTACGCTCTAATTAAATAAAATATATATCTGTCGCCATCAGTGCTGTTTCTGGGTGCTGCTGCTGCTGCGCGTGTCCATCAGCGTTTTTGTGTGCGGTACGTCACGACGATGATGAGGCGTGCTCTCACACTCTCTCTCTGGTGTCCGCCGACGTGTGGCGGCAGCCAAAGTAGGAAAAACACCGGACAAACACTTATCTCGTTCGCATGCGAAGTGCGGCTTGCGTGTTTCCCGGTTGCGGTTGGTATACAAGTGTTTTTCGCGTCGAGCACTTCCATATTATGCTGGATTGGGCGTGCCGCTCGCCGGATGCCGCCGGTGTGCAATTGTGTCATATTACACCATCTATTCATAAGGTAGGTGTAGTGTGTATGTGAGTATGGCGCTGCTGCCATAACGCCAGCATAGCTGGCGCTTACTAATTCGAAAAAATGCACGCGCATGCATACCTGGAAAATGCATATGAAATCGCCATTATCCATTAATGAAAAATGTATCGACTAATATACGCTGTAAAAATGCTGTGATCAAATAAATATCTTAAATTTATACTTTAGTGAAAGTAGAATAAATGTATTGATAAGCAGTGTAGGTTTCATTACACCTACTATCTGGCGTCATAACAGTTCGCACACCTGGAAATTTGCATTATCGGCGCAATTAGCCAGAGGTTTGACTTTTCGGTATCGATTTTTCTCGAATAAAATATAATGAGGTTCATTCCACGAAACAGCAAAGAGCATGTTCAAACGGCGATTCCATATGCATATCCCTGGTATAAAAATACACACCCTCACACACACGGGGATTTATTCGGAAAACCCCGGTGTCACTGCTGAACTTTCCGCTGGAGTGAAGTCGTCAGTGCGACGACGACGACTAGTGGATTTTGCACTAGGAACAGAGATTACAGCCACGCCGAAACGGGCGTCTCTACCATAAAGAATATCACAAATATGAAAAGAATATTGTGTGCGCACAAATAGGAACACATGCCAGTGGAAAAAAAACGCACAGATGATGATTTTCAATGTAGCGCCTCGCAGTTTTCCGCATTCTGTGTGAGAGGGTGTGTACTAGTCTATACATTTTAACCATTGCGTGGTTGTTGAGCTACGGCACGAGCATCGTAGAAAAGGGATGTGTGGAATGTGTCGGTGTTCCTCCGACCGACCGATGTTTGCGTGCAAGATATAATATAATGCCCGTTGCGCGGCGACAAACACACACACATGTGAAAGGATGTGGAATGATGTGAACGGATGTGAACCGAGTGAATGGACCTCAAGGGTTGTCATTTGTGGTGGAGTACCACCAGAGATTGGAGAATATGAACGAAGACTAATTAGGTATTTGACAGAAAATAGCTATAGCCAGCAAGTATGAATGACTAGGGCATTCCAGAATGTAGCATGAACATCAGAAGTTACAACATTTAAATTTTCAACATGCAGAGTGTCGATCACCTCTCCAATAACCAACTGATCTGGGCTTATAGGAAACTTGCTAACTAATTGGTGTCTAATGTTGTTAACCAACCTGTTGATGCTCTGCGTTTCGCATAAAACATTATAAACGCGTATCAAGTCGAAACTAATTCAATGTTCCACTTTCAGACTCCATATCATGACAATTACTCCATTATTCAGTTACTTCAGTAGGAGACAAATGGACAACCCTAGCTGTGTGCTGGAGTGTGTCGCGCAGCTCGCGCAGCTGGGTGCGTCGTTGATGGTGTGGGGAAGTGCTCGAGCCGCTGTGGATCTGATGGCTGTGTGTGTGTCTGTGTGCGGCGCTCATGGCATATCATGTACCTGAACATTCATTATATTGTTAAGTGGTGGCACGATTACGGCCTGTCTGCTGCCGTCGTCGACGGCGCTACGCTGCTACGCTCCGACGGTCTTCAAAATATGACGTAATCTCACACTGGCTATGCGCTCACACTCACACACAGACACACAGACACACACGGGAGTTAAGGGAGGCTGAAATGAACACGGCACTCGACTCACAGGCTCGGCACACGACTCAACGGCCCAACGACCACGGCGGCAGCACCACGGTGGTTGGGCATCCACTTGGGCCGACGATGCCTCTCAAGTGAACACGCTCTCTGGACGCCAGCGAATATGCGATATTATATGCGATATGGTCGAATGGATTTGTGTGACACGCTCGCTTGCAAGGTGATGAATGGGATCGAGATGTGCTCGATGGGATGGAAATTATTTGTGGGCATGAACTTTGATGCTAAACCGATATAATGTATACTTACATTCATATATGTGATCAATGCTTCTTAACAGTAAACATAATAAATAATTCTTTCACATTCTTGTCACGTGAAAACGTAATTCACGGAGTTATTAGCAAAAAACCGAGGTCATGTTTTTCCGACTTTTAATAAGTGCGGAGTAATCTTTGCACCCCTGTCTATTTCAGCTAAAATTGTACAATTTTATATGGGAAAAGTTATATGGGTAAAATATGGTGCAGCCCTGCAAACATTTCCCCACCTGTATCTGTTGAGGAATTTACTCCATTACTCGATGGATTGTCATACTATTGTTAAAACACAAACATATTCAAATTCACCGGGAAATTCCGCTTGGAAGTCAATCATTCGATATTTTTTATAATTTTTCGTAGGTTATTCCCAACGCATTGATTGGAGATGAATTATCGTAAGGAAATTACCAAAATCACATATAGGGATA
Organism: Exechia fusca; assembly: GCA_024741255.1. Lineage (NCBI taxonomy): Eukaryota > Metazoa > Arthropoda > Insecta > Diptera > Mycetophilidae > Exechia > Exechia fusca. The sequence goes on along the minus strand of JANTBZ010121389.1, from coordinate 9,586 downwards.
TAACTTTTGTATATGAGGCCATAGACAATAAGAGTCTATATCCATAGAAAGATTTTGATAAAAGACACATTATTATCAAAAATTCAAAAAATTGCCCCTATGCAAAAATCACCCCGTCGTACTCTACATATTTCCAATTGAATTGAATTCAATGGAATAACTTCAATTTGGCCCCGACTATGTAGAGCCTAGATATTCCGGACTGTTATATGCTTTGTCTCTCGCCACAACAAATAATATTACATCTCATCCTGACTACCGAATTAGTTTTGCTTTCAGAAGACCCTTTTCTACACGACTGGAGCATAATATCCTATATAACAAAATGCCGATTTCATATATGTACTACCCCAATTAGTTGACTTAAACCATGTCATCTTATTTTCCAAGTTTGCGGCTATTTTTAGAGGACAAGCTATAATGATCTCAGCAACATTCTAATGATACAGGTTTGTTAAAATTAATTGGACCGACTTAGAACAATGGATGGATACTCAAATGAAAGGTAATGAAATTGTCTACAAATCCTCGTCTTCGAACAAACAATAAAAAAACACCGTGCGAATTAGCGCTCGGTGTTTTCTCCAAATAAAAACGGCCTTGTTTAGGGCGTCGTGAACCGAATAATGTTGAGATTATTATAGCTTGTCCTCCAAAAATGGTCGCAAACTTGGAAAATCCATTTATTTGCTTGTTTAAGGCTTGTCACTTCAATATAGTAATTACCGACCAATATAACACAGTTTAAAAATCGATCTACTCACTTTTCTTCAATTCCGACCACGTGGTGAAGCCGTTCTCGTAAATCCTGGCGCTTGGCCCAACGTTCGCCAACTCAGTCGCGCTCGTCGTCGTCGTCTTCGTCGACGTCGCGATGGTTCAAATAAATCACCTCGCGATCACAGCGTAGTTCGGCGACGATGCGCGGCGCGTATTGAGTTCGACGATAAACTACGATTCGATGCGACGTCGCGATGTCGACGCCGTTAACTAATATTAGCAATAAACATAGTAAACACTCTTTATACTCGAATTCGCTTGCATAATGCACTACATTGCATATGCATATCACGTATTTGCGCACCACGCACGCTCACGTTCTTTGAACAGTTTCACTATACACATATACACACCAACAGTCCCACATTCGTGCACAACTTGCTCTGCTATGTTGACAAATGTTGACGAACACCGTTCAGTACGAGCGATACAAAAATCCAAAACAACCGTGCACCGTTTCAACACGCGCGTTCGCGCGTTCCTCGCAGTATAAAACACACCCGCCAGCTTCCTGGATGGGCGGCAGTGGCAGTGGTGGTCTTGTGCGCGACGCTCGTGTGTCGTTACGATGATTACGATGATTGGCCTGGGCAGGCGGGGCGGATGGCGTGCAATTCCTCCACGCTCAAAGCCAAACATTCACACGCACACTCGCACTCACGCTCGTCTGAACGATGTCTGGCTTGGGAGACGGGCGGCTGGCGTAATCGCGCAGCACGGCAAACAGAACGGCAGCAGCATGTATGGTAGTAGTACCGTGCCGTTGAGGTAATTTCGGAAAACTTTCTAATTCAAGCGAAGCTCGGCTATATGGCGGCACTTGGAGCAATTCAAACACCACGCCACGTCGACGCACGCCGAACGCGTGCGCTCACTTCACACTACACACTCCAATGTACACACATACAAACGCACACACGGAAACTTTTTTGCACCCCGTTCCTGGCATCAAACACGCTCGTCGTCGTCTCGTCGCCGATAGCTGACACACTGTCGCCAAAGCGTGCGCTCGAACGCAAACAAACACACGCAAACATACACAAGCCAGCGCATACGACACCACTTTAGCCAGAACGCGAGTGCCGCGTCAAATGGAAACCCATGTCGTACGTGTGTCGTGTCGCGTGTCGCTGTGTGACGTGTGTTGTGGTTGGCTGGCGCTGTTGGCGGTTGCTGATGCTGTGGATGCTGCTGCTAAACGGTGTCGGTTGTCGATCGGAAAACTATCGCGCGTGTTTACGATTTGGCTTGTTACACAATCTGTGCTGGCTATGCGCTCCGGACTTGAGGCAGGTTTGACGCTGACGCTGTTGGCGGCTGCGAATGCGATGTGAATTAGGCCACGGATGTCAAGCGACTGGTCGCAGCAACGAGATGAATCTCTGCTTTAAACCCTCCGACGTGCGAAGGGGAAATGGATGGGCAGAGAGAGAGAACAAGTGCGCGCGCATCGCCGAGAGCAGTGCGAGTGCACAAGTCAACAGATGTTTGGTGGGGATGATGTTAGGATGTAGACTGTTAGCATGCATGATATTCTGCTGCTGATGGTATGCTGTCGATGCTGCAAGGGGGGACAAGTGGATTAATGATTAATTCAATACACTTTTGGAGTAATCGACGTAATGTGTACCAATCGTTTTTGACCGCTTCTTGTTGTAATGTGGTATGTCATGCAGAAGAAGTTTGTACAGGCTTGAAGAGATTTATGCATGGAACGTATGTATATTAAACGCACATACGATCTAGGTAATTTGTATTGCAATATCGATTGTCTGATTTTTGAAATTACGACGATTTGGTTCCATAAATTGACTGTGAAATAGGTCAGTTTAACGACTCTACAAATAATCTGATACAGTTGAATCAGCTTTACTTATATCTTTATGGAATTCAATAGACAGCCTGACACGAACCAGCAACTGGTTGCTAAATTCAAGTCACATATGCGAATGTCCCAATATCCAGCCTGAATTCATGTCAAAACGTTAGTGTTTCAATCTACACCCGCACAAACGCATACACAAACAGTAACGGTCGCTTTTGAAAAGCCCTGAAGGTCCTGAACACACACAGTCGTCACACACATTCGAGCTAACACAGCGCGTGTGCGTTTGTGTGTGTGTGTGTGTGTGTGTGTGTGTGTGCGTATTCAAATCCATCCTGAGGTACTGCATAATTCAAACAATTTCCGACGACAGATGCAAGCGCGCCGCCGTCGCCGCCGCCGCCGCCGCTGCAGCCGAGGCGTGTGCCCGGTTAGCATACAACATAACACACCCAGTCTTATTCAACTATGCAGCGATTCGACATATCGCCGCGTGCTCACATGATATAGTAGAACGTACACGCACTGGGATACCGGGGGAGCATAACATATGGCCCGAGTGCCCGGCCTGGCAAACATAAATCACACATCCTCCCGGCGCCGAATCCACCGACAATCCAGCGCGCGTTCGCCGTGTGCCGTTCGCATGTTCCGGGCGAAATTTGCATACGTCGCCGATGTCGTTGTCGCTGGGTGGGTGTGTATGTGTGTGTGTGTCGTCGTTGCTCGTTGCCAACCTCCTCGTTGTCGTCGTTGGCGTCGCTGCGACGCAGTAGCTCGACGCAAGAGGCAATGATGCGCTCTCTCTCCCCGCAAAGCTGTGGTCCTGTATATTACACAGCATATGCATATGCTATTCGACACGGGATGGTGAACATAGATTTCGCCAACACACGATCACCACGAAAACTGGGTCCCGAGCGGAATTAGATACGCAAACGAGCGAGCGCGCACGCGCAAATAGACAATTAATTACGCAAATTGTTGGCGTCGCGGCGGCGGCGGCGAATGACACACACACACACACACACAACAGAACAGCACCGGCAGCAGCAGCAGCAGTAGGAAGTGAAACGTTTAACGACTGTGTCGAAATTCGGATGTGTTACCCGTAGTCAGCCAAACGTGTAATGCGATGGCATGTTGTAATCGCATATCATATTATATGATGGGCGTGTGTGATTCAACACAATATAACCGAACATTATTATGCTGTAATTGCCCTGTGTATGACTAGCTGGTGAATTAGAGACGGGGTGAAAAACAGGCATCGACGTTCAATTTCGAAATTGAACTGTACAATTCTAATTCGGTAGGTCGAAGGTTACTGATTATCTGGTTTATCATACTATATTTGTCTGATTTCACAGAAACCGGGATTACCTATTTTCATAATTAAGATCAAATTTATTGGCCAGGGATTTTCGAAAACCGGTAATTGTTATTATACATGGTAAGGTCTCAACATCCGGACACGAGTCAATTATGATTTGCAGGAAGGTAGCGATTTATTATCATTACGAATAGCTTAACATTGATTGTTTTGCATTTTTTGTCTAGCGTTGTTAACGTGGATCCACTCACGTTCGAAAATATAAAATGTGTTTCATTGACTGTTTTATTATAGCAACGATAGCAGATACAACTCGTGATGCATTTTAAATGTTTGGCTGACGCAGCAGACCGAAATAAGAGACATTTATTCAAGCAAGTGAAGATATTTTTGAGTGAATATGTTCTTCATGGTCTAACGCACAATTCATAGAAGAAAATTATTCCACAACGGTTTGTTTTTCGCAATATAAATCATTGTTCGAAACGAAACATCACATATCTGGATTTTGAGGCCCCACCTTGTAGTAAATTTCGGTGTATCACTTGTTTTGAATTGATTTGTGGTCAAGGACAAAGAACAACGCACTAATTCACTTTCATGCAACATTCAACATTCTAGTTTATTCGGTTCAAGAAAATTGTACCGGTATTACCGGTAAACAAAAAAGCTCCGGCTATTCCACTTCCGACCGACCGAATGCGTAATCGAATCGATCACTGAAAACGATTTTTCACTGCTGTCACACTAGCCAGCCGGGCGAACGACACTTGACTCCGCTCCGCTTCAAGTGCAACCCGCTCACACATACGAGCGGACACACACTCACACACACACACTTGAAAATCGCAATCAAACTCGGGCAGTGCCGTGCCGTGCGTCCGAAACTCCGATTCGCCCGGACCCGTGCCAGTCTGACTTTAATATTCAGCACACACAGCACACGCTCGAAGCATGTTCGGCGCAAAGTGGAATTTTTCAAGTATGCATGAAGAGTGTGTGTGGGTGTGTGAGTGTATGTGTCGCAAGCCCCTATTGTCACTGAGCGCATGTGTCATGTGGGCGCGCGCGCCGTCGGGCGGCGGTGCTGTACTTGACTCAGCAACTCCACTTCGGTCGCGCGCGCGCACTCGCTGTGTTCTACTTCTTAATGGATGAGTAGCGATGATGGCACATACTGCTGCTGCTGCCTCTGCTGCTTGTGCTGCTGGTGCAGACAACGCGAACCACTTCACGTCGCGTTACCGACGTGCTCGCGCACGTGCTCATCTCATCTCATTGTGCGGAGGCAGCGGTAGCGGTTGGGCCCGTTCACATCGCCATCGGCACTCCAGCACACCCACACACACACACACACACACACACACACACACACACACACTTACACGGAGCGGAGCGCACAAACTGCATTCGCACCAGCCACCAGCAAACGCGGGCGGTTATCTAAAATGGCTCAATGAAATCTCCATGAATATCTCACGCAGCGCAGAAAAGACGCGCACGGGTGACGAGCAAGGCAAGAGAGTGCCGATGTTGCAACCGTTGCCGTTGTCTCGACAATGTGTATGCACCCGGCTGCCCGGAGTCAAGTTTTTCGAATCAATGATGCACTGCTCCAGTGTCAGTGTGAGGTTGCACATTGCACAACAGCACAACGGAGATTGGTGCTCGAGTGGTTTGGTTGAATGCGTTTTTTTGTAGCGTTCCGCCGAGTGTATCAGTGCAGTGGCTTATTTTGAATGGTGATCTGAATACAGGAGGCTGGGAATTTCCTATTTTGGTGTAATATTGTAGCAGATACTATTTTGGAATATATACTATCATCTGACTGCCATACTGGCAAATATTTGTGCTGGTACCAAACAGTTATTTCCAACTACCCTCAAGCGACATCCGAACTAGTGGTTTATTACTACGAGGATGGTTATTTTGTTCATGTTTTTCACAATGACAAGTCGCTCCATGTGCAAATATGCGTTGCACTTCGCAGCAAAGAGAACGCAACTCTGAATAACAACGCTCTTAGCGGTGCAACGGTACGATGGTGTTCCGTGGAAGTTTACCGGCTGCATAGGAAAAGGACGACAACAAACGGCTGAACGATGACAGCCACACACTACACACAAAATGATGACACAAACACTAACAAAGCGTGCGCACGAGTGCGCTTTGAGCTGAAGAAGATCACTCGGGCCAGCACGAAAGGTGTACACTATTCAGTCGGGGGGTTCGCCAAAGTGGCTGGCGATGTCATCGCCAACGTTGGGAGAACAGTGTAGCGTGTGTAGTAGAGTCGAAGCAATGTGCATTCATTTGGATAATTACGACGACTACTATTGTTTGCGCTTTTCAGTCGATGGGACTGAAACAGAGAACTGACATACTATAGTCGGATGGAAACTAGAAAAGATGCAGCCGTATTATCATATATTGAATTTTAAGAATGCATTGGATTAAATACTAACCGTTTTACCACAACTTCGAGTATGCATGACTGTTATTAGCTTTACGTAGTTCGAGTATTATATTAGGCATACTGAACTTCAGATAGATAGTAAATTTGTTGATAAGACAGAGAAGGTCATGAAGTTCAAGTCGCTGATAGGATATAGGATATACTACATGGTTCACTAAGTCCCGGGAAAAGTGATGAAAACCCAAACTTTTTGTTGACAACATTTTAGGATCCTCTACATAGTATCGTTCAAGGCCGATAGCTAAAATCCAGCGATTCTGAGATATCAAGATCACCTTATACTGCCTCATTCTTTCCCTGAAGACACTATTTTTAATTTTAGAAATTGATAATAGTCACTTGAGGCCAAATACGGATAAAAACGTAAATTAGACCACAATTCATTGGCCAATCATGAAATTATCGACAATTTTTATATTTTGACAATTGTCAGTATTTGCGTAATCACGGCACCCTCTTCGCAAAATGCTCTCTCGTTCCCAAAATCGCATGCACGATATGTCTAAACATTGCTTTTTTATATTTAGGGAATCAGGAATCTTAAGCTGCCAAACTTTTCTGTTTCCGAAACTAGTTGGTGAACTTATTGATGTTTTCGTCAGTAACCGAACATTCAGGCGTCGACTGCCCGCATTGTCTTCGGTTCCCAAATAGCAGGTACGGTGTTTTGGAAAACTATTGCGATTTATGTTTTTGGTTGGGGAAGAACCTGCATCACACGAAATAATACTATTTTTGGCTCCAATCGCACTTTTCCCATCAGAAACCAATGTTACATCAAGTAACGAAATTTCCTCTTCTCCATTAACCCGAATTGGATGAACCCCTTGTTACAATAAGCGGCATAACTTTTAAACTACTTTTTGAAATGCCATGACAATTTCTTATTCCTCGTTTGAAAGATGACACTTCCGAACAATTTTATCGATTTGAGAGTAGTGGCATAAGTAACACCGATTCTCCCGGGACTTAGTGAACCATGTAGTATAATACTAAACGTCAGAAAACAATCGGTTCACGAAAAAAAAGATCCAACGATCATCTACGAATTAATATGCAAGCGTTCGTATTTAATATTGTCTTCATTTCAGTTCCTCGAATTCTCATTGATCCACCGCGAGAAAAGCGACACGCGCGCCGACCCGCCCGGCTTGCCATCCAAACAGCCACCCCAGCCAATGATGCCGATCAGCGTCACTCGACCATTGGACTCCTCGAACACCGGACCGCCCGAATCATGCTACGCATAACGAAAAACAGTTGAACAAATTAATCACACATACCAAATTCACCCTCTGAAGTTGCCACATACAATGCAGAAATCCCGACCGCGCGTGTGCGTGCACAAATGCTGCGGTTTCACCCAGTCGCCCCAATGCGAGCGGCACGCCTCGTACGTGATCACCCACATCGATGTCTTTTGCAGCACGCTCGATACTTGACCGTTCGCCGCCGTCTTGCCCCAGCCGAGCAGATCCACGAAGCGTCCGGCATACTGATCGTTGCCGTACGGCAGGCAAACCGGTCCGACGGCCGCATTGTACTCGATCGTATGCTGGGTGCGCACCAGGGCCACATCGCTGGAGCCGGTTCCGCCGAAATTCGGATGAATGATAAACCGGTCGACGTCGTACGATTTTCCGTACGGAGAGTTTGACACTTCATAAAAGGAAACAGTAAAGTGGTGGGCCAATTTGAATCATTTTATAATAATACCATTGATATGTAGAGCATGTTATCCGATTGTGGATACAGATTGGTTTTCTAACCGGTGTGATAATGGTTTCCACAACAGGGACTTGCACATTGTGAACTGTGAAATGCTCGCATGACGATATTCACTACCGGGCCATGTACACAAAGGGTGAAACTACCATACAGTAAAAAACAATAATTTACGGTTTAGCACATCTTATGATCCGTGATATAAGTTCATTTTCTTAGTTTGGACCGTCTGAAAGCTTCGAATTAAAGCTTCAAAAAGCGATGCGAAGTATACAAATGGACCAATTGAAATAATATAATTATTATGAACTCTACAAGTTTTGTGTTACATGTTTAAATCTAACGATATAAAGATAAACCAATTGGAAAAGTCAAATCGGGTCTGTTAGAATATTATTATAGAATATTATAACGTTCATGTTGATAATTTCCGTGAATCGGGAATATGTCTCTCACAATATGCATCATTAGTTTTCCAAAATAATGCATCGAAGAGATTACATATTAACGATTTAATATCGATTGGACTTACGATGGCGATAGTCGTTCGCGCCCACCAGCACTTTCATCTCCTGAGGCGTCGGATTGGCGTTATTGCGCAGGCAATGGGCTGCCGTCACAACGTGATGATTGGACACGATTGTGGACGCGCAGATGACCTTGTCGAAGCGATTGTTCCACAGTCCGGCGACCATTGGGTACTCGTTGGTGCCGGCATTCCAGCCGCCAATGATGCGAGCGGTCCGGTGGCGACCGCACTGCGCATCGTCGGCGCCGATGAGCGAGAGAAGCGCGCAGCCGATCAGCAGCAGCAGATTCGTTGACATATTTGGCTTCGCCATTTGGTCTAGGTGGCGGCAAACTAACCGTATCGACAGATCGTATTGAGAATTTATACGGTTCCGAATTTATTTGCGTGTGGACAATATTTTGCGTCAGAGGAGATTAAGCTGAAAATTGCGTCACATCTTGAATAAACATTAGTGTGTGTTCAATAGACGAAATGTTTATTTAGGTATGTTAATTTTTTCAAATTGTATTATTAGCAGAAAGTACATGGTTTCCTGCTAATGCAACTTAGATCCACATCTGATCATTCATACCACCAATAGGAATATAGTACATCGTGACTCTCAGCGATAAATAACATTTGATTCAACTAAGTCTGGAGCATAAAACTATTCTTATTCAATTTTTCGGTAATACAGATACAATTGTTGATTCAGTTGCACACATTTATGCTTTAGTAATAATTGTCATGTACCCGTTCGATTGAGGGCAATGTGTTTGGTAAACATGTTCGTAGTTTGTTTTATATTAGGTTGGGGAATAATGGGCTTTGGGTTTTTCATTCAAATTTCGCGGCGCTTCTGTAAGTGCTACAGATGTCGCATCTGGTAACCCTATACATCGTTTGAAAGGTATTGACAGCACCTTTCAAATGACG
>JANTBZ010121278.1:0-15777 GCA_024741255.1 Exechia fusca | reverse complement strand
AGTTACGTCTTCGTGCGCTTCGCCAGCCGCACCCACCAATCCTCCTGCTCCTCCTCTACATCGTCCACACTTCCTCCGCGCGCTACCTTTCTTCTTTTCCTACTCTATTGGGCCCAAATCTATTTCTTCCTCTACTCACTGCGCTACCTTCGCCTTATGCTCTTCTGCTTCTGCACCTCTTCCTGCTCGCTGCTTCACCTGCTCCTCACGCCTGCTTTCTCTTCCGCACTGCTTCGATCGTCACCCTGCTCACACCGTGCCGCTTCTGGCCGTGCCGCTTCTGTCCGCGCACACCGTACCGCAGATGGTTCTCGCTCCGGATTGTATCGCGCCGCTCTGCTTGCGTGCGCCGGCGTCGGTGTTGTACGCCGGCTGGGGTTGCGTCCGTGGCGTATTCGGATCGGTGGCGTGGCGACTGTCACGTGGCGTCTTGGTGGTGTTGGTGGCGGACGATGGCGTCCAGATTGCCGACGTGGCGCCTAGGTGGTGGTGGCGCCTGGCGACCGAGAGCGCGTTATTGCGCCGAACACCGCTGGCGCTGGCCTCCGATGCCGCGAGATGCTGCGGATTTTTGTGGATTTGTCCGAAAACTTCAATATCGCCACATGTTTTGTTGAATCACACCTTTTCAGTATCACCATTCGATCGCGTAACTCACCTGTGATGCCCTCTGCCTACTGTGATATTTTCGTTGCGTGTGTAAATGTGTGTTGTATTATACCCTAGAACAATGGTTTCCGTCCAATATTATTAGGTTTTATCTTAGATTTTAAGTTTAAGATGCAATTCGCACGCGCACGCTACTTCTGTTTAACACAGATTTGCAAGCAAAATTCACACACATACACAAAACGTAAATCGACGATCGCCTGTCTGTTTTTGTGCTCGACGGTAGGTGGACGAGCGTATGCGCTCTTGCCTCTCGCTCAGATTGATCCCCTCACAACTAAACGCCTAGATTTATGTAAGTTGTCTACTATGTGATTTTGTTCTAGGTTTTGAATTATAACGTGTGGTGTATAGCAATTGTAGTGTGTTCTATAAATCGTATTTTTGTGTGTGTGCTCGAACACAATATCGCGACCATTACACACCGACCAGCTTCTCCGATCTATCGCGAGAAGATGACGGAGACCTCTGACTGATGCTCATATGTGTTAGTGTGTTGGGTGTACTGTGACTTGTCGTGTTTCGTGAATGTATGTTACGTGTATAAGTGTTTGTGTTTGCACGGTCTTGCACGTGAACCGACTTCATAACGGAAATTAACTGTGATAAATGAAACTGAATATGTGATACTATGAGCAATCGGATGTGATACTAGCCCGTAAGCTAGACTATAAGTGATACAATAGACTGTACAAAATGTGAAACCATTGAAGTATCAATGATACCATATGCTAAAACTCAGATTCTGATTTATTTGTGGATGGCGACCCAACGCGGGGCCGACCCACAACTAAACCCTGAAATCAAGAGTCTCATGCTCCACCGACTTAGCTTGCCGGGCACAAAACAAAACTTAATTCTACAAATTACGATGTTTTGCCATAGCGTATATTCCAAATGAGAGCACTATAGTGATATCACTTGCGTTGACCAACAAAACAGACCCTACGTAAACCCTACTCCACCTCAACCGTACGCAATCGATGTTAACGTGACCAAAGAAAAATCTGGTTGACGCCAGCGCAAGGGATTTGGGAAGCCCAATCACCTCGTTGCTCCTATCTTTAGACACTTCAGGCCACACTTGCGACAGCGAGGGATACCCTCGCTATTTGCTGGAACATGATTCCATGTGCCATGTCTTTTCGTCAACCACGCGCCTCGGACACTATCAACTGCGCACACCTAAACTCCTAAAGCTATAAAGTTGTGCCTGAAGGGCCTAAACAAGTGTCGCCTACCGCTACTTCGGTCTAAAACAAGCGGTTACTGGCTAAACACATTAAGGAAAAGCCTGAGATGACTTATTAGGACAACTCTGCTAGAATGTACCGAAGGTTTTGCGCCGCCCAACGCTAGTCTAACCCTAAATTGACTCGAATTTATCTTAGCCTAACTAAAATCTACGAACCGGGGAAAGGAACAAAGGTTGTGGGAACGGGGAAGACATTGCCTGGAGTTGATAAGGGAAACTAATCAAAAGGAACAACTCCAACTCCAAAACTGCCATAAGGGCCAAACATACTGCGCTCTGTGGCAAGCAGGTCGCGCTACGTATGCTACTAAGGTGATGCCCGAGATGCTTTCTTAGAGCTACTCAAGGAAGTAAAAGATTCGCAATCAAAACGTTTACACACGGATGTCCATCGCATGATACGTGACTGCTGCTCCAGCTCCATCTTCTACCTCGTACATGCAGCACCGGATTCTCCTCCGAATCTTCGCTGAACTCCATCGACGTTCTAACCTGCAACTGCAGTAGTTGGTGGAGGGATTCGGCTGATGTTTGCGCACGAATACTGCCTGACCTGGATGGTAGTCCATCTCCAACTCAACTTCCGCATGCTCCATCGGTTGAGGCTTCTGCTTCCAGTGAAGACTGCTCACTTTCAGCAGACGCTTCATCTCCGACGAGGTCTCGGATCCTGTAGCACGCCTCGTCTTCGGAATCTTCTTCTTCTTCTGCTTCACTAGCGGCGGATCGATGGTCGGCGGCTCCAATTGAGGCAGCAAACAGAACGCCATCCAAAAGTCGACGCCGAAGTACGCCTGTTCTGCAAGCTCTGGAACGATGTAGAAGCGGATGGTCTTAGCTTGGTCCAGAAACTGCACGGTTGCGTCTGCGTATCCTTCCACTTGACACTGATGCTTGCTGGCAGACGTCAGCTTCATCGGCGATATCTCCTTCCATCGCATTCCGCATCGGTGAAGAGTGGTGAAAGCGTCCTTGCCAAGACAGCTGACCGAAGCGCCGCTATCCAACAGACCACGTACGACCGCACCGTTGATCTCGACAGTCGCAAAAGGTCGGATGTCGTTGTTGTTGTCACCTGGCTCTCCCATGCACGCCTGCTTCACCACGCGTCTTGATGCCTTCACGGAACGCCAGTACTCCACTGGAGACTTCCGCTTGATCGTCACAAGACTTGAAAGCTCGAGGATCAGTGGTGCCAAACCACTACTCGAAAGGTTTCGAAAAGGTGCGTTTGGGCTACATGGGCCGACCGCTTGAGGTTGAGGGTCGACGAGGTTTCTTGGCGCTGCGTCAACATGTCCTGCCTGCAGGACGTCTGCAGGTACCAACGATTCTGCCTCGTTGTCCGAAACGTCACAAGAGGTACGGTTTAGGCTACATGGGCCTTCCGTTTGTGTCTGGTGGTCGACGAGGGTTCGTGGCGCTGCGTCAACTTCTGCCATCGACTCGGCATCGTCGATGTCGGACAGGATCAACTGCTCGATGTCGAGTTGTTGGACAGGATGTTGTTGTTGCTGTGCAACAGGTTGTTGAAGAAGTGGAGCGGATGCGTGGATAACAACTGGCTCCATCTGGTTCGGGACCCTGCCGAAGTCAAGCGTCGGTTGACCGTCATGTTCGGACTGCTCCTCAACCGGAAACGCCCGCACTTCGCACACCGACGCCGGAAACTGCATCTCGTCCCGCCGTTTGGAAGCCGCCTTCATCCTCTCATACGAGTTGCACATCCGCAACAACTCCCCCACGGTCCGCGTCTGCCTCTGCCACAGCTCCTCCTGAAGCGTCGGCAGCATGTTTCGCCGCAACATCATGACGAGTGTCTCCTCCGGCATCCTGCACACCATCCTCGTCGCCATCTTCTCCACATCTAGACAGAAGTGGTCGAAAGGCTCCCCTGGAACCTGCAGTCTCTTCTCGATGTTGGCCCAGATGTCAATGTCCGACTCTGGCGTTGGAGCGAAGCGGAGAATGAACGCCTGCTTGAAATCAGCCCACGTAATCTCAGGAGCGTTTCGGACAAACATCCAGTACCATTGTTCCGCCACGCCAGAGAACAACTGCACAATGTCGAGAACCAGTTCTCTATCCGTCACACCAAACAGAAGCGCCTTCCTCTCACAACGGAACACGAACTCGTCAGCAACGAGTGGACCATGGCCGTCAAAACTCAGCTTCCACTCGCGGATGTCGAAGTCGTCCTCGTCACTACTAACCGATATCAATTGATCGGCATCCATGATGACGTTTAGATTGCCAATCAATTTACGATAGGAAGGAGAAATAACAACAAAACGAAAGAACGCGAGATCAGCAGGCCAACAAAGATTCGAGTCAAGTGAAAAAATACTGAACTTATCACCCTATACCGAAAAACTAAACTAAACTCTAGAAATAAACGCTCAAGATCAATGCAACCAGCAATCACCTTCTCAAAGATGATCTCAATTGAATAAATGTTGCAGAGCAAAGCTCTACAAAAACAAAATATATACGCGATAGCAAAACACAGAAAATAAATCACAAAAACCAAAGAAGTCGCAAAAATGTTCACGAAAAAACTAAAGAAAAGATGAATTGTTGTTGTTGTTGGTGCTGAATGGGGATGGGAGTTGGACTCGCTAACTTGAACGCGCGCCGCCCTGCGACGCCGTTGCTGCTACCTACCAAAAATTTCACTCGGTGCGATAGCCGAGAAATAAATCTAGCTATTTGCTTGAACCTAGCAAACTAATTGGCCCAAGCAAAATAAATAATGAAGTGACCAGCGACAGCCGAAATTAATCTATAAAACTGTTTGCTGAAATCACAACAAAAATATCTCGCCATCGGTGTGTGTGTGTCCCCTCAAAATAAATTTAAATGCAACCAGCGACAGTAGAACTGAATCCGCTGTTTGCTGAAGTTACAAAACAAAATATTTGTTTATGTCAAATTGCGCATACTTATGAACCACCCTGTGCGACAGCGAAATTAATCAGCTGTTTGCTTTAACAAGATAAACGCAACAAGCACATACAATCGACATTAAGTTTCGTCACTACCTACATTCTGAAGGACTGTGTCCGCAAAACGACGATGTTCTGTCAGTTGTGCGGACACAGAACCCCTCTTGGGCGCCATATTTGTAGCATCACAGACCGCCCCGCTAAAGGCCATCTGCGACACCACAAATCCTCGTTTCGGAAATGTTGTTTGCGACACGCTCCTGCTGCTGCGCAGCCTAGCTCGCCGGATGGGGCGTGGGTTTTGTCGCACCGCAAACGAGTTTATTTTTTAATGGAGGAGCGTCAAAACAAAACTAAAAGACACACTGGCCCGTCTGGCCCACACCAGGCAGCATTCCCCTACTGCGCGCGCGTCGCAGCTCGACGCGCGCCCGCATCAGCGACACCAACACCCCAAAATCCTTGCGCCTAATAAAGCGCCATCACCCAGAACACAACAAACCAACAAAACCGACGAAAACTAAATGAATGACCAAATGGTCCATATGCACTTTATTGTGCGCACCGCAAAACGAACAAACTGTGATAAATGTGTGATAATCTATGTGTGTGTGTGTTTGTGTGTGTGTTGTCTTAGTCTACGTCGTCGTGCGCTCCTCCAGCCGCACCAACCAAGCCATCATCTCACATCCTCTCCACCTATCTCAACACTCCTTCACTCTACACTCCGCGCTTTCCTTCTTTCTTCTAACTTTGGGCCCAAACTAAACCTTCTACTCACTACTTCCGCTACACTGCGTCCGCTTCCTTCTTGCTCCCACCACACGCCTTCTGCACCAGCTCCTTACGTCCGCTCCGCTCCGATGGTCACACCTTCACCTTCATACGCGCCCGTGCCGCTTCTGGCCGTGCCGCAAATGTCCGCGCGCACCGAACCGCAGCTTGTGTCGCACCGAGTTGTTTGTCGCGCCGCTCTGCTCCGTGCGCCGGCGTCTGCTGCACCTAGTCGTCTCGATTTGCGCCAGCGTCTGGACGCGGTGGCGCCTCGGTGACTGTGGCGCCTCGGTCGGTGGCGTCCTGTGGCGTCCTTGATGACGTGGCGACTTGGTGTCGGTGACGACTGGCGGACGATCGCGTCCAGGTGGCCGAAGTGGCGTCCAGGCCGGACGTCTTGGTGGCGCCTCCTTCTGGCCTCGACAAAATGCGCGCACGGATGCCTGTGATTTTCACCGGATTTTCAGATTTTGTTGGTTGAAACGCGCGTGTTCGCCGACGACCCACTAATCAACAAAGTCTTCTGCTGTCTTTAGCTCACCTGTGATCTGTTGTCTGTGATATTTTCCTGCTTCTGTGATATATGTGTTTTGTGGTGTTTTTTAGTGTGTTTTACCTATATACTTGGTGTTGTCCGTATTCTTAGTTTTAAGTTTTAGGTTTTGGGATTTACGATCGAAAATCGCAAGCACACACGATCCGATTCCACAATTTTGCACAAACGAGCAAAGTTTACACATACACACACAAACGTAGATCGACGATCACCTCTCTGTTTTTTGTGCTCGACGGCAGGTGGACGAGCGTGTGCGCTCTTGCCTCTCGCTCAGATTGATCCCCTCATAACTAAACGCCTAGATGTATGTAATCTGTCTACTATGTGATTTTGTTCTAGGTTTTTTGAATTATAACGTGTGTTGTATAGCAATTGTAGTGTGTTCTATAAATCGTATTTGTGTGTGTGTTCGAACACAATATCACGACAATTACAATATTCATCATCTGCAACAAGTATAATCATACATGAGGCAATTGATCTGAGTGACCTCTGGCAGCGCTGGCAGACAACACACAAAGGCTAACGTACGCACGATTTACTCTCGCTCTATCGGTGCTTTCGCCAAATTGGCAAACAGCAGCAGGGATATGGGCGATCGTCATTTTATGATGTGCTACAGGCGGCAGATGATTCGCCCGATTGTTTGCCGGATTGTTTTGTGGATAGTTCGTCCGTGGTATTCTGTAATATGAGCTCGGGTTATTTCAACAACGAAGCACACCCGAAACCGAAACGATTGATGTTCAAATCGGCCACACGCACGACCAGCATGCGCAAACTATCTAAAATGCCACAGCATACCGCACGGGAATTACGATTATGCTGGCATGCAACTGCCAAACCCCAAACCTCGTTCACCGCGTTCCGTGCGATGGGATTTGATTGGAAACAATTGGCGAGAATGTTCGATGTTGTGTGCAAGCATTCCACCCGACTACTACTGTATTTGGGTGATAGAATGTTGCAACCATTGAAGTTGAGCAATATCCAACTGGTGAGACAAGAGAAGAGACGCAATGCATCTGAGGAAACGATATCGGTGAGAGTAGCGATGTCGGTAACAGCAGTAAAAACAGCAACGGAAGCAACAGCAGCAACTCCATGTCAGTAAAAGTAGGTGTGAAACGCGAGCTAACATTCTCCCATTTATTTCATCTGCAGAACAAATATGGTTATAAGTTATAACATAAAATCCCCATATACTTGCCAACGCATCCATCTTTGAAGGTCTATACTTTGAATATTGTCAACAATGTCGAACCATGTTCATATTTACCAGTCATAAGATAGATATTGAGAATATATTCATGTGTATATTCATGTGGACTTACGTGCTCTTCGAACTTGTTATGTGGCTGGATGGAAATGGCATGCAGGACGTGCATGTGTATTCGTTCATGTTGGTGTGTTGGCTGGCTCTTTTCGGCAAAGCACATCCGTATATAAAATATTTAAACACCTTGCAGAACATTACCGGTCATTCCGGCGTCGCCTGGTGAAATCGCAAGCAGCGATTCCAAAGTGTGTTACTTCATGGAATGATATCATTCGCAGTGCTCGCGCACCACTTCCTTGGCATATGCTCGGGATCTGGTGCAGTACACGTACACACACACAGCACTTGTTACGAAGCCAAAGCCACACGTTTTTTTGCTAGCTTATACGAATTACTCGCCTGCTAACTATGTAAATTCTTGGCGCGAATGCACAGGTTTACTGTGTGATAAATTCGCTCACACCGCGTCCGCATTTATAATAAGGATTCGTTTTATTTCGTTTTCGCGCATTTTCTACCGCCCTTCGAAATCCGAAAACACAAAGTCCGTCCGAGCGCTGAGTAGCGAAAAATAGCAGAAGTGAACCATCAGAAATAAATATGTATGTGAATACGATAAATATAAAAAACAAAGAACAGAAGACGCGATGAATAAATTACAAATGTCGGTTGGGCGGGGGGTGAAAATGTAATCAAATGCGCAATGGGCCGCGAACTAATGAAGAAGAGCAACAGCAAAAGCTAGACACAGACGAAGCGAATGACGTGCCCTCGCAATTATTTATTATGAATTCATTTGACCTTTCTTGGAGCGCCGTGATGGAAAGCATCTCCTCACCGCTGTGCTGTGCTGTCACGCCCAAGAGCAATAACCTTGTCTCTGTCTCGCAGTCTGTCGACGGACAAATGGCGGGTCTGCGTTCCGGACATCGCGTCCCTCGCTCATTATTTCAATTAAGAGATAATTTTAAAAGTAGCAGTTTGCGTGCGATTATGCTGTGACGACGGTGTTGCGTTGCCATATTGTGCGAATGCAAATGACCCGGATATTGTCCGCTTGGTCTTCTCCTGCTGGTGCTGCTTCTGCAGCTTCGACGTGGATTTAGCTGGCGACATGACACAATCTGTCCCAGATGCAAATTAGATCCACATCCACATACATTCGACTTATTGTCCGACCAAGCAGGAACATTCCGACTGTATAATTCGCGCATGAATGTCGAGCATTGCTGTCGTTGCGGATTTACAGTGCGTTTTACGTACCGAGATGGACAAATAAAATAAAATCATATGACGAACACACATCGAAGGCATCGTGAATCCATTTTATATATAATCAATCCTTATTCGAAAGTAGTATATGCGCTGCATCTGTCGTTGTCCGATTTGGACTGTGTTAGTTTATTTTTTGTGGCCGCCACACTTAAAAAATCAAATTATCCGTTTTTAAATTACTCCAATTCTCTTCAATTCGCTTCAATTCTGCGGCTTTGCCAAACGCCAAACGTCTCATCCAATTGACTCGGTCTCGCATCGTCGTCTTCCGTGACTCAGAGACGACTGATTGTCGTATTGTCGTACGATTGTCGTACGCTTTTGCAATAACGAAATAATGAATCTTCTTCTGGGCAGCCGCAGGTCGCACAGGTTTCCATTGCCGGGCGGCATCGTCCCGCTACTTGGCAAACAAGCGTACCTTCAAGAGAGGGCAGAGATGGAAAACATATTGTGCCACTAAATGATGCTCTGTTTGGATAGACGCACACGCGAAATCAACCCTCTCGGTAGCAATGAGGGAAAATTACTATAAGCTTTGCCAGACGTTTTGCGGCGAGACAATTTTACAGTTGATACGTTTGGAGCGTGAACCGACAACCAACAGCACGTAGAGCATAACGAAACAGTGACAGAGTCAAGAGAGAGGAATGTTCCGTATATTCATACATTCCCCACCCTTGTTCATAATTGTAAAACAAATATATTACTATTAATTCGATAAATGCTTATGTTTATGAACGTTTATGAACGTGTTCGGACTATCTCAGCGTTTATGCACGATCGAAAGTTCTGCGGTCAGCCGCCGGTCGTTTTGAAGACAATAATCTAAACATAACGACCGCAATGCGACCAGCATCGCAATGTTATTGGATATCGGCGCCGCGTGCAATTGAATCTTGTCTATCTGGTCAGAGCGATATCTGCCTTGTGCTTTGGCCTGATTGCTCCAACTTAAAATAAACATACACACGAATCAGCAGAATGCGAATCGCAACGCCGCAGAACAATAATTTACGGTCGACAACGAACGGACCCATGTGTGTGCAGTAAGTGAATTCCGACCGCACACAGCGTCCACCAACGAACGACCGATGGCTCAATGAAATATTCAGTACGTTTCACGAGTGGCATGCCCAACTCTGGGTCGAAAGTATAGTTGTTCGAAGTATTGTAACAGTATTATATTTTTGCATATCCCTCTCACATTCGCGCGAGCGCAGCACCACAAGAGAGTTTCCACGAAATTGGTGTATCATTACCGGTAATGGAAACCCGTCAATCACGGCATTCTGGAATCCGAGCTGCAGCAACGGTCGTTTCCACGCGCCAAGCGGAACCATCGCCGCCGAATAGTCGAAGGCACATAATTAAATGAACATACATAGTTCTGTACTAGGAATAATACATTGCGGAATTAACCTCATACCGTTGATGTGTCTTGTGTTCATGAGAAAACGCTCGTTTGCACGAGTTACAAATATTCCGCAAAATTGAATCTATATTCATTCGAAACCTGGCGGAAAAAATTACAAGACAAGTCTGGAGTAGTCTCGATCGTCAACAATTACGTCTTCAGCATCGTATCATAACGATACATAATTTTGTGCGTCTGTTAAATATTATTACCGCCAATCTGAGGAACACGAACACAAGCAAGCTTCATATGATGGAAATTTATTCAGGACGCATTATCAATTTCACAAAAACGAAGCATTTAACGCAATTTACGACTGGTGGTCGCGAATGTTCGCTTGTAAGCGACAATGCTTCGGAAGCATACAAACACGTAAAACATACCGAATCAGATTTACCGGTTCGCACTGGGTGGTCCACATTAAACTCAGTAGTGCTAGTTCAAATTGATCAAACGTATCGCGGATCATGCATCCGCCGTTCGCGTGCGCACTGTGCTGCAACGGGGGCATAGTATCAAGCGCATATATTGTCCGACTGGCGCCAAATTAGACTCCATTGGCCCATGTGCCACCGAACATGTTTTACGAGCCCCGGATTCGGTGGCTCAGCGACAAAGGCAAACACATTCGACGGCCGAATGTGTAGGCCATCTACCACTCGAGGCGAGTGGCGCGCGCAGAGTCCAATAAACCCGGCTAAATAGATTAAACAAATTTGTGTCCACATGAGCGCATTTCGCCCATTCACTCATACGAGCAGTGCGTGAGGGAGGGCACCTGCACAACGCCGCCGAAACGTGCACACACATTCAATTGCGCACGAATCGTCCTAATTCGGAAGTTTGAGCGGCACGTATTTCGTTACAATGATGATCCGTGTCTGCGCTAACTAGGTAACGATAGTGGCCATATTATTTCGAAGTGGAACATGGTTTCGAAAGACTGTGTATTTTTATGAGGAAATAGAACAGAACATTTTTCTTAATGTTTATCAAACATCTGGTCTTATGCGAAAATTTATGATTTAACGTTGACTTATTGCCTAGAATAATAACCAACTCCAATTGGTAAATCCCTCAAAATATGCAGTTTATCATACTAGTCTACTAATTAATGTCTAAATGTGCATATTCGTAGAATGAACCCGACTTTCTCTAACTACCCCCGCCAAAACCCCCTTCGTCCGGGTCATTGTCGTTTGCCGTTCACGTTGATTGGCCCTTTTGCAGCGAACTGTGCACAAAATGCACGGAATATTCAAAGGCATGCATTGCCATTGCCACATCGTGTGCGTGTGTGTATGTGACTGGGGCAACCGGTAGTCTCATCGTCGTCGATAACGACGAACCGACGAGCAGGCACCGCTCGCACACGCACACACGCCAACATCGGTGCGGTCGTTTGCATGCTAACGAGAGTCTGTGACGTGAGAGTGGAGTCGAGTCGACGCCCAGCTGAATTCTGAGCGGAGTAGCTTACAATTAGATTCACTAAATCGCAGCACACGGACAGTTAGTCAGTAAGTACATAAAGTTTGAGCCTCGCGGTCTTCGTTGAACACAAGCTTGTGCAATCGGGATCCAGCATGATGATCATCAGTTTACCGTTGGCAGCCCAGGAACAGGTGTGTGCGGGTGCTAGTGAATCTCCAACGAGGGAAAT
The DNA here is from genome assembly GCA_024741255.1 of Exechia fusca. NCBI lineage: Eukaryota > Metazoa > Arthropoda > Insecta > Diptera > Mycetophilidae > Exechia > Exechia fusca. The sequence goes on along the minus strand of JANTBZ010121278.1, from coordinate 3,944 downwards.
GTGCAATTGCCTGCTTGCTCAACACTCATGAAAGTAAATATGGCCTTTTGAGCAGCTGTTCGCGTGGTAACTGGTCTATATTTGCATAGCTATAGAGTTTGACTACTGCTTACACACACACAGTCGTCATGTGTGTTTATTAGCCATTTTGAACGCTAATTAATATTCGATCGATTGGTGGTAATTTGATAACGTTTCCAATGGTAGATGGATATCGAAACACCCGCATGCACACACGAACATTTGAATTACTATACACATGGCATGGATGCAGTCACAATTGCACATTATGTGATGTTGAATATGTTTGCCCCAACCGCCCGTCGGCGCCCAATCGAAACCCAGAAAGCACAACAAATGCACGTTGCATGTGACGTAATTAGATGAATTGTTTAATGATCACAAACAAATAAGCTAAGCGCTGCACCTCAATCGAACTGAATCTGCGATGCAAATCGAGCACAATTGTTCACTCGCTATTGTTGGGCAATTTGGCGCACTGTTTGCGTGCTGATAGCGGAAACAATGAACCTTATCAATTCCAATTACTTGTGGTGGAAGCATCACGTTGAGAAACGGAGGTTTTTTTTGCAGCAGGTGGGTTCTTGCGTAAACGATTGTTCGAATGCCGTCTTCCGAATGTGTTTTCGAAAGTGTTTGTTCGCAAGAAAACATATGTCCGATTTTGCGTAGAATACGGAATCATGTCAACGGGAAGGCCATTGCTAACCTTTGCTAATCTCATCGATATGCCTCAGGTGAAGCGAGCAAGCAAGATAAATGGCGATTATATAGCTGGATTACGCACACCTTCATGTACATAAGCGATGGATGTGTGCATAAGTTGTCTCTGACCAGCAGCCAAGCACGCAAACATGTTAATTCACTCGAATTAATAATGCAATATGTTCACTCCATACACAAAAAAAAACGGATTATAAGTTATGACTGGTCAGATCCGACATCATCTATGATAACGCATATCAATTATTGAAAAAACCTGGCAACACCAGTCATTCCCCCATTCTCCATCAGCCTACAAAATCGCCGAAACCTAAGATTTATTTATGTATCGTTGTGTAAGGCTTGTTGGTCGCATACATTGTGCACTCATTCACTGACCAAACCCGAATCCGAATAGTCAAGTGCGTACATGTGCGATCATCTTGTGGTAGTGATTTATTCAATATTATGCATAGGAGTTCATGTGCACTAGACACATATTAATCCGATGTAAGTATTAACATTGGTTGCGTGTGCGTGGTATTCTATGCTTACGAAGCACAGCGGAACTAGCGCACTCTGCTGCACTGAGTTCTGGGCCCATCTAGTTTGCACAAAGTTGTACTAACATTCGAAATTAGCTTGCTGTGTGTCCGAGTAAACTCACCGGAAAATTTGCTCAGCAACTGCGCGGACATCGCAGAAGCAAAAAGGGTGTTGGGTTGAAAAAGGTACCTTTAAAGCGTACGTGAGCTCGCTTTAGTGAGTGGGAGGAATGACTTTATCTTCATACATGTTGAACGAAGACCCAACGTGACGACGTCACGTCTCGAAATATTATTATTATTATTATTCCCAATTGGTGTGTAGGCAGGCTCAGTGTTAGTGTGTCTTCATCGCCCGAAAACCCAAAAATGACGGTCGTTCGACATGCCCCTGGATATGAATACGGAATATTTTGGTGTGATTCATCCGGCTCGAATGTGCACTGATTTCGGCATCCTTGTGCGTTATATTACATGAAAACACATGAGCCCTCATTTTCCATCACTATACATGATCATTTCATTTTGACCGTGCATATGAATATGTTCCACGTTAGATATGCGGAACGGAGATTAAATTATGCGCACGTTTGCGGTTTGTGTGACGCAGTGCTGACGTTGATGATGATGGAGTGGGCGTCGAATTGAAAACTACCATAAAAGTAAAAATGTGCGCGTGTCAATTGGTGTAGCATATGTATGTGTGCCATGCAGCGCAGTCATTTTCATTTCATGTCATGGAAAATGTTTGCAGGACCGACATCAACAAAATATGCGCAAGACAGATTGGAGAACATGTGGTCAAATATTCACAGTTAATAAAATCCTACTATCCAAAAATAACACGATTGATTGCTCGCGACCAATTCGATACGTTCAACATAAATGTAAGATGGGCGGTTGTCGTGTAGTGAATAATATCGGTGCATAATATTAGTCACTGTCGAAAAATAAAAAATGTGTCTAACTACTAAAGGTTTTTTGTTCATTGTGCACGAACTTGGGAAAAATTATTACAACTAAACCACCATATGGAGCAGATAACTTGTTCGTTCAGCTTTAATTTGCATGTCGTTGACAATGAAATACATGGTATCATTCCTTCATTTCAGTGCTATGTGTGCATTTCCTCGAAAATGATAAAACACACCGAGCAGAAATGTGTGTCCATGAAAAACTGTATCAATGGAAACGCTTAATTCCGAATAAACTGAGCTTGGGAGTTAGGGCTTTAAGATTGATAGCTATTGCGGTGAAATGCTGTACAGAAATCTAGACCAACGAAGATTCATACACCACAATTCCCAATTACTCAAACAACCAATTGATACCCGAAATCGTTCTCGACAACGTTACTCATGCTTGCACTTTGCGGGTATGCAATTGTATTCCGCACTACACTGCACTACTACGAACCGCATGCAATTCGATCTCAACCCATGACACTATCGTTGCGATAAATCCAGTCAACCGCACATTCTACTGCTCCCAAAATGTGTGTGTGAGTGTGTGGGTGGCTGAGCTTGTTTGGCGTACCAGCATCATGTCGCTTTAGCGATTCGAACTCGAACAATGCACAAAGACCATGCGTGCGATGTTTGCGGTTCGATGTGAAGGAAGGAAAATGCGGCTTTGTTTACATCCGAGAGCGCGCGACGAACGCGATGCCAAGTGCAATAAAATACGACATAACCGCCAGCGACGGAAATGTCTCTAGATACTAAATTCTGAGATATAATGTGGAATTAATGTTATTTTGAATCTGTTCGAAGATAAACATCAATTGCTATTCATAGTATTTTTTTGAATTTTTGTTGTACAGATTTGCATGTTGATGTTGATAGAATAGCTTGAAATACAAGCTCAGTCCTAGCTCAATACTGGAATAATTATGTGGACATGTCAAAAAAAAGCATGTTAATAACCAATTGATAGAAATTTACACCAAATTTCAAACACCTTTGAACTCAATCCTACACCCTAGATGTGGGTAATATGACAAGTAGATCAAATCATATCTTCACAAACGCAATGCGGATGAATAATTCGATATATCGAATTGAGATTGTGATGATGCTGAGATTGATCCCAGGATGACCAAACATTCAATAATTACCGATTGGTTGTCAATATCGAATAGCTATTCATATTATAAGAATGGTAATGATAATCATTCTGTAGCCTTTTCCACTTTTGTATATCACAGGTGAAAATATAATTAACATTGCTGTCAAATTGAGACTAATGCACCCGTGTGACGTATTTTCTAAGGTTGAAATGTGCCTGCGATACGGAGCTCCTGGAACAAACAAGGCATCTGGAGAGCCATGTACCATGTAATCCGCACGTGCGCATCCTCACACGAACCGCACGTACGCACCTAAACGGGTAGACTCCATTTCATTATTCATTGAAATTGATTTAGAAGCGTACGTGAGTGCGTCGAGCTGTAAGACATCGTTGACGATACGAACGAAAATTTGATCTGTTCACACCAGTTGAGTAAGTACACTTCACAACATTTTGCGAATCATAATTCTCGAGTCATAGATATTTCGGGATCATGGATCACAGAATATGGAAATTATGTTGATTATGTTAATTTTGTGGCACTACAACCCATTACAGGTCTTGGCCTCCCTTCTATACTCTCCTTGTATGTGAAGAGTAGCAGGG
>JANTBZ010121167.1:0-15783 GCA_024741255.1 Exechia fusca | reverse complement strand
ACCGCATCATTGAGTAAAGTGTGCATACAGCAACGAAAAGTGTGCGTACAGCATCGTGCCTATTTCTCTGCGCGCCAGTGTATATATTATTTGCATGTAGAAGAGAGCCTTCATGCAGGCTGATATGTATTGTAATCAAAGCTTCGACTATGATTGTACTATTCGCCGATAGAGAGCGTTCGACGGATAAAGAAGTTTGGAAACAAGCTTTGTTTGTTGCGGAGAACCGCGAATTTGGTTATTCCGCATATACCAAAAATATACTCCAGGCCAAATAATAACGTAATAACGGCCTTCTCTTTTTATCCTTTATAAATTAAAGATTCAATGGAAATATTTCTTATTTGTCTGAAAAACGATCATATAAACGTTTTTACGTAATCACACAACAACAAACTTTGGGTGCAGCGATGTTTGGAAACAAACAAACTCGAATAGTTTAGTTCGACCAAAATAAATATGAATTAACTAATATGCAGAAATTATTGCACTCCACTTAACACTACTCCTAGGAATGCGGAACTCTTGGAACTCTGAAATCAACCGAGCGAGCCCAAGAACTCACACAGAAATTTTAAAATATCGAAGTTAGTATCGTCTCAACATACAAAAGTGGCCCATTCTATTGAGAACACACAGACGCGCAAAGAGAGACGTGCTATACATTTTTTATGCAAATGTCATACGCTCGCCGATAAAGAACATAGAACTGATACACGTATTATTGCTACACGTATTGCTATATTGGTTACCGGTTTGAATATAAATAAGTTCAATTTGAACCGAAACTAGTCAATATTAGATTGAAATCGAGATGCGCATGATGGCATTCGTGTGACGTGTGACCCAATGGGCGGTCAAGAGACTGTATAAACGACAATGTGCATGTGCAGGGCAAAAACAGGTCTCGAGTAGTTGTTATTACGATCCTCAAATAAACGTATATAATATGTACAAACCGATACCGTAGAGCGAGGAATGCTACCTTCAAGCACAACACAAACACTTGCACTTTCATTACACATACATTATAGTTCACTTATACATATGAACATAACGTTAAATTAATCCGCATGGGATGTCCTGCATATGTGCATGTGCATATGCATAGTTCGATTCACACACCTTCGCGCATATGCAGAGATGCAGTGCCAAATGTGCAAACCGGTAACACTAACCGCAAGTATGTAGATGTGCATTGTGCATACACTGGACACTGGCCAATGACCTCAAGGCACAGATTACGAGTACGAATGTATACGACTAAACCAGAAATTCAAGTGTTTGTGACTGCAATTGAGAGGTTGCTATATTCAAAAATATTCAATCAGAATAATATATAATATCAATGTCATGATACACTTGTCAACATATTTTGATAAAATAACATGTTTCTGGTGGTGTTTTAGACATAATCTCGGACATTGGCAAAAATCTCATGTTCAACATGTTGTTAAAAGTGCAATTTCCCTTCTTCGAGATCCAGTGTTAGCATGTAAAATATACAATCATTTTTCATACATGTTCATTTGATTTAATTTAAACGGAATATTCGCGCGCCACCATCGAGTGCCGAACACCCTTAATCCATTGATAGTGAATCTTGAAATTCAATGTCGCCGACAGCCTACGCAAAGTCAACTCGCCGGCCGGCCCAGCAATACGGCTCTGCGAATTCTCGACAGTCGAGTCGGAACCGTGGCGGCGAGCAGACGTTCTGACCGCAGAGTTCTCGCGTTGCTTTCGAGATTGTGGAACAAGTTCAAGTGTATTATATTAGGTTTAATCCGAGTGTGTGTGTATGCGTTTGGTTCAGACATATTGTGCAGTGCGGGCAACGGACAACGAACTAGTGCGAGTGCATCAGTTTCGCAACTGGCCACCTCACAATCGACCATTTCGAGTGCTGTATTATCTCGAATTGACCGATTGTGCTGATTGCACTGTGAGTCACAATCACTTTAAAAGCTATCACAATCGACTCGCCAATCCGTTGAAAACACTCAGCTACTGAGATTTGTGCGGTGTTTTTCGAGTGTTTGTGTGTGTGTGTGTGTGTGTGTGTGTGTGTGCAAGCGACGAGCGACGAGTGTTGTTGGGGTTGCGACACGGCCAGGTCGGTCAGTGATAGATTTGTTTTGCTGCCGTCGTCACTAACCCAACACATCACATCACGTTGTAGAATATCTGTGCAAGTGAAAATTCCATTAGGTTACACGATGATTTGGACTGGTAGTAGTGCGATCGCAGTTGCGGTGGTCTTCACAACGGTGGTAGTGATGCAGTTACATGGTACGTTGTTCAAGCGCATTCTCGCGCACTCGCGCGATCACTCTCGTTTTCGAGCGATCGTTGATTTTGCGTGTCTTCCTTCGTTCGGTCGTTCGTTCGTTCTAGCCGTTCCGTGCAACTTGCGCCAGTTTCCCGCCGGTTTGGTGTGCGTGTGCAATGAGACGTATTGCGATACGCTCGATGGTCCGCTGACGCCGGTCGATCGCGACCACGTGATCATCGTGTCCAGCAGCAAAGTGGGTTGAATGCGATGCGATGCGTAGTGCCAGAAATCGAGAGTACTAATGAGACCGGTTTCATGTGTGTGTTTCGCGAAACAGGGTGGGTTGCGATTCAACGTGCAGAACCACCAGTTCGTGCGCACACGCACCAGCGACGCCAGCAGCAGCAGCAGCGGCGATGGCGACGATCACGAGAACTCGGTCGACTATCAGACAACCGTTCGTGTTGAAACACGACGCAGAAATCATCATACTCGCCGTCGCAGTTCGTTGGGTATGTGTGGTCATATGATGTATAGTTCCATGCAGTTGCATTGTATTCCTGATTTCCATTCGCTTTCGCTAGATGAACCGCCCGTCGATCGTGTCCAACAAGACAAGCATCACAAGCATGACAAACATGATAAACAGAATTTCACCGATACGCTTGGTAGCATCATTCAGAAAGGTAACTCAAAGTAGGGCTGAATATGAGTAGAGTCTGGTATATTCTACATATCGTTTCGATGGTTCGAAATAATTTCACAGCACATCTTTCTACAATCACTTTCATCATTTATTTGCACTAGATAAACCATCACATTTCCTGAACAAACATAACGGCACCGATTGTGTGTGTTTGGCTCAAAAGTTTAACGAAACGGCACAAATCATTCAGCTGCCGAATGCAGATAATGTGACTGATCTGCTGCTGAATCACAACAAGACTGGTCAGCATGGGCTGTTTGACAAACATAAACACAATAAGACGAGCGATGCATGGCATGGGCTAGGCAATATTATTCCCGGAGGTGGTGGGAATGGTACAAACGGAACAATATCTGGAGGATTGTCCGGAGGATTGAATGTTTCACTTCCAATTGTGTTCGATAAGCATAACAAGACAGGATCGGGTGGTCATCACGGACTGTTTGAAAAACATAACAAAACTGAGGCTGTGCTTGAAGGCCTCTTGCATAAGCCGTCGCTCAATGGATCAGGTGATGCAATTGAATGTCCACATCCGATCATATGGATGAGTAGAGAGTAGTTATTTTCATGCGTTATATATTTCACTAGCACAGGTCATCATGGATTATTTGACAAGCATAAAGATAATGTCACTGATTTGCTGTTCAATCACAACAAGACTGAGGGTGTTCTGGAAGGATTATTGCATAAACCGCCGCACAATGGATCAGGTGATGCAATATTGCAATGTCACTTTAGAGAAATTGAATCGTAGATACTCATACCAACGTATTATTTCACCAGCACAGGTCACCAAGGATTGTTTGACAAGCATAAACACAATAAGACAAGCGATGCATGGCATGGAATAGGCAATATAATTCCCGGAGGTGGTGGGAATGGTACAAACGGAACTATAGCTGGTATCGGAGGATTGAATGTTTCACTCCCAATTGTGTTCGATAAGCACAAGCACGATAAGCATAACCATACTTTCGCTAACGGGAGTTCATTGGGTGATATTATTTTTGGGAAGCACAATAAGACGGGTATGTTGCTAAAATGCATTACCTTTCGATTCAATGAAGTGAATGTAGGAATTGCATCGGAACAGTTTTTTTAGATTCTTTGTAGTATTTTATAAATGTACTGTTTAATGTGGAATAATGTTTAATTTTATTTTTATTTCTTCCTCTATAGATAAACACGGCCACAAGCATGACATATTCAATTTAACCAGTATTATCTTCGCGTTGTTTGATAAAAATAACGGAACTTTGAATAAGCAAAATATCTCCAATACAATCATCAATCACTTTGATAAACATAATATTACTGGAATATTCATCGAAATACTCACCACTGGAAAACTAACAATCGATTTTAAAAAGGCTACAAATAAAGTTATGGCTCACTTTGACCACCATAATATTACTGGACTTGTCGCCGAATTGTTAGACAAGAATAATGGCACAATCTATAAAGAACAAATAACTGCAGCGATATTAAATCATTTTGACAAGTTCAATATAACTGGAATTATCGGTGGATTGATCGACAAGGGTACAATTGTCAAAGAAGATTTAATTAATTCTGGCTTAGATGCAGTCGACAAACACAATATTACTGGCGTTCTTACGGGAATATTGAGCGGCAATATCACAATAAACAAGGACAATTTGACAAACTCAGTGGTGGCTCATTTTGACAAGTACAATATAACCGGAATAATTGGCAATCTGATTGATAAAGGCAACGGCACGTTATATAAACCAAATTTAACAACTGCCATTATTGGCCACTTTGATAAATACAATATAAGCGGAGTAATCACTGCATTATTGAATAGTAACACCACAATAGACAAACAGAATCTTACGAATGCGGTTGTCAACCACTTTGACAAATACAATTTGACCGGTGCTATCGGTCAATTTCTACTGAACGTGAACGGATCGATCGACAAGCAAAATCTGACGAATGCGATTATAAACCATTTCAATAAGGTTAATTTGACTGATGGCCCGGTTGATAGGTTCAACGTTAGTGGTGTGAATATTGCAACGTTGATCGACAAGCATAATAAAACAGGTATTGTGTTTTTCAATCATACACATATACGATGATAAAATCTAGAAACTTATATAATTATTTAGGTAATCCACTCCATGTGTTTGATAAGAAAAACGTGACCAGCGCAATTGGAGGTTTTCTTCAGAAACCGGGTGGAGGTATACCAAAAATACTTTTGTTAAAATTGGAACCAATTTATAACCACCAATCAATTCACACAGGCATTTCCATACCCATTTTACTTATCGAAAAGGACAACATCACCGGCCTTGTCACCGGAACGCTCACCGGCCTATTGCACAAAAATCAAACAGGTATCATATGCACATAAAACCATTGCCCCATATTACATTCATATGCACCCCATTCATAATGCACAGATGTTCCCATACTCATCATTGACAAGCACAACATCACTGGTCTTTGGGACAAGAAAGAAATCACATGGGGATCAATCGGAGGTGGCAGCATAGGCGGCTGGATCGGGGGTGGTATCGATGTGGGTGGTGGGGGAAATACGACGACTGGTGGTGGTTCTTCGACCGTCGGACCTGGCGACAATGCTACTACGGTTGCTGGCAGTACGAGTAGCAGTGGAAGTGAGAGCACAACAGAATCAATGACTGGTGGAGAGGGCGGGAGTTCCACAGAAACTGGTTCTTCGACCAGTGGTGGCGATATGAGTAGTAGTGAAAGCACCACTGAATCAATGACCGGTGGCGAGGGAGGGAGTTCCACAGAAGCTGGTGCTTCGACCAGCACTAGTGAAAGCACATCAGAAGGGGGATCTTCGACCAGTGGTGGCGATATGAGTAGTAGTGAGAGCACAACCGAATCGATGACCGGAGGCGAGGGAGGGAGTTCCACAGAAGCTGGTTCCTCGACCAGTGGTGGTGATATGAGTAGTAGCAGTGAGAGCACGACAGAAGGGGGATCTTCATCTGGCAGTATGAGTAGTAGCAGTGGCACTGAAAGTACCACCGAAGCCATGACTGGCGGTGGCACAACCGTGGGTGGGGGTTCAGGTGGGGGCATCAGCATCAACTTCAATATCACGGGCAATTTCAACAAGCATCCCATCAACAAGCCCGTCGTCACCGACGTTTTTGGTCATCTCGAATCATTCGCCGAATCACTGCTCGACAAGCACAAGAACAAAACTCACCATATCTTGAATTCCACTCCGGCACCCGCCAACACAAACGAATCGTCCTCGACAGCTGCTCCGGCTGCGCCATCCGCCGACACCGCGGAAGCTGCTGCCACCCCGCAGCTGGCCACCGTGCGGGTCGATCGCACGCGACGCTTCCAGTCGATCACCGGCTTCGGAGGCGCGTACACGGGCGCCGTCACCTACCTAATGCAGCGCGCTCCGCCGGCGCTGGCCGACGCCCTGTACACGATGTACTACTCGCTGACGCGCGGCATTGGCTACACGATGATGCGCCTGCCGATCGGCGGCAGCGACTTCGATCTGGCGCCGTGGGCGTACAACGAGCAGCCCGCCGACGATGTGCGCCTCTCGAACTTCTATGCGCTCGATCGGCGCGACCTCGATCGCATCGTGCAGCTGCGGCGGCTGGCGAGCGTGACGGGCAATGCGAACGTGCGGCTGGTAGGAGCCGCATGGTCGCCGCCGCCGTGGATGAAGACGAACGGCGAGTGGAGCGGCTTCGGCGTGCTGCGACCTGAGTACTATCGCACGTGGGCCGACTACCATTTGCGGTACCTGCGACTGATGGAGACGCAGGGCGTGCGCTTCTGGGCCATCTCGACCGGCAACGAGCCGCTGAACGGCATCATCGGGTGGGTGTTTGTGCACTTTATGAGCTTGGGCTGGACGGCTCCGGCGCAGGGCGTCTGGGTGGGCGATCATCTGGGGCCGGTGCTGCGCAATTCGTCGATGGCGTCGGTGAAGCTGCTGGGCGCCGATGACCAGCGGTATGTGTTCCCGTGGTGGTTCGAGAAGATGGAGGAGGCGCACCCGCGGTCAGTGGACTATTTGGATGGGTTCGCGGTGCACTGGTACTGGGACAAGCTGGCGCCGGCGTCGCTGCTGGACCAGACGGCCGCGCGGTGGCCAGACAAGGTACTGCTGAACACGGAGTCGTGCATCGGCGACAAGCCGTTCCAGGTGCACGGGCCGCTGCTCGGCTCGTGGGAGCGGGCGGAGGAGTATGTGAAGGGGTACATGGAGGATCTGCAGCACTCGGTGAACGGTTGGATCGATTGGAATCTGGTGCTGGACGAGCACGGCGGTCCGAACTACACCAACAATACGGTCGATGCGCCGGTGATCTTGAATTTGCGTGAGTACGGATTGTTTGATTCGAGTGAAATAATAATAAATAAATTACTAGAGTAGAGTTTCATGAAGAGTACTACTCTGCGCTATTGGAATTGGCCAAATGACATGGAAAACAAAACGTTCACATCATTTCCTTCCGTAGATCATATACACATTTTTTGTATAATTATTTTGTTTCTAAAATAATATTCTCCCGTCAATTACCAAACTATTGACGTCACTCCCAGTGACGTATGGTCAGCCGTCTGGCCTCTGGAAATGAGTGAAACATGAAAGAAATAGTGTGTCTTCGTCTGTCCGGTTCTCAACAAATCTCTACTTTGTTTGTCATATTTGTTTGTTTGTCCTCTCAAATCGATTTTTGCACCTACTTTTATCAAAATGTCTATAGGTCGGCGAAGCAGCTTCATTGAATATGCTTTTTTCGACCATCCAAGCTACAAATCGGAATTGGTTCGCAAGACCCAAAAAAGGACCGTTTTCGATAGGTTTTTTGTGTGATGGGCATGTGGTCAAACGTATGACAAGTATCATTGAGAATTAAGGCGAAGCTTCGAAATTTCGCAATACTGGCATACCAAACATACGTTTGGCAAACTTGAATAAATCGGCACATGCTGTATCGCTAAATATGTCGAATGTAAGCTATTTGATAAAGTTGTGCGGCTGCGGATACACGAATATTTTTGATAGGTTTTCGATACAGTTTAAAGCCGAATATAACTGACAACAAAACATTACAAAATTGTTGAAGACATTTTGTGTGGATAAAATGTTACAGCACTTCTAAGTTGAACGTTTTGTTATCCATGTCATTTGGCCAATTCCAATAGCGCAGAGTAGTATCTTGTGAGGAAGTGGCAATTCAAAAACTTTATTGTCGATTATTTGAATATCTACTATTCTAGCTCATTGATTTGAAACATGTTTATTTTCGTTTTATAGGAGAAGGAACTGAAACAAGATTTGTAATAATGCAGTTTTGATGAGAAAACACTCCTCTACTACTGACGAACCTGAAAATCAAAAACGCTTTTTGAATATTGTTATAAATAACATTTATTAACAATTCAATTACATTTCTTCCATGTATTCGCTTATTGTTCTAAGTCAATCAATGGAAAAGATATGATCCCTTCCGAACATGTAACACGAACAATTTGTACCAGGAGAAATAATATTATTTATCTCTCCATACGAAATATCCGTGTTTCGACAACAGTTTATAGGACATAACTTTTCACAGGTTCAACTTAGAACAATAAATTGGAAGGGAATTGTATTGTGCACGAATCCTCATTATTCGAAAACATCACGATAATCATTATGAATTTTGGTTTTTGATAGAAAGTAAAGGCTTCTCCATGAGATGCGGATAAGACTGTTCGTAAACGATATTTTGTAGACAATAGAACTGTATTTTCTTACAGCAGTATTAAAATTGTTGTTCCAGATTCCCGAAATATCGAGCATGTTTCAAATTTGAGATGTTCACATAATTACGAGATTAGGAAAGAAAGATTATTTAAATATAGTTTGATCAAACCGTCTCATCATCGTGTTGAATATAATTTCTGTCATTGCCATTGCAGCAACGAAAGAGCTCTACAAGCAGCCGATGTTCTACGCCATCGGGCATTTCAGCCGCTTCGTGTTGCCCAACTCGGTTCGACTGGACGTGCAGTCGCTGCATCCGTCGGTGCTGGCCATTGGTTTTCTGCGTCCCGACCAGAGTGTGGCGCTGGTTCTGTACAACAAAGCGGAATCGCCGATGTCGATTGTGATTCGCGATGATGGCCGCAACATTGAGCTGGCCGTCCCGGGCAAATCCATTCATTCGGTCGTTTATTTGTAGTTCGTGCGTGTCACTGCGACGCATTTCGTAATATTTTCTGCCATATAAGTTGAACTAGTTTAAGATAACATTTTCCATTATTATGTCTCACTCATGCATTACATGAATATAATACAGAATCAATTAACACCGATATTTCAATCGTCAAATAGTGTATGCGTTTTTATGGAAATTACATCTCATCAAGTCATCATGTGAAAGGTGTAATTTTAAATCCAAGTAAATGGTATGTTAAAACTATTTTCAAATGATGAAATAAATTATATTCAAAATATAATTCATTTTGCTACAAATCAAACACCCTTTGCAAAACCGGCGGAACTTTAAAAGCTCCACATGCTATATTCGCCAGATGGCGGCGCTCTTGACCAGATATGTTAACACAAGGTAGAATGCGAGGTAGAAAATGCATTTTCTACGTATAATTGATATTCCCATGCCATTTCATTAGTAACATATATTTAATTTTGAACAATGGTCTACTATGATAAATAACCCTATGTTAATTTTTTACGCATCACGTCTTATTCTACACGAATTATTACAGTATAAATCTACTATGATTTGAAATAATCACATGTACTTTTTCTCGCCTCACTTAATTTTGTGCAAGAATTTAATTTTCTTCGTCATCGTATACGTTTGTCTACACGAATTCGAATTGTCTACATAATTTTTTTTTTATTATTTCCGGTATTGTCTACATTGATTCTAGAACTTTTTTTTCTACGCGTATTAGCAACTCTGCTCTTGACTGTGCCAAATCAGCTGGTTTGTATCTTCGTTTGTTATGCCGGCTGACTCAACGACGGTCTTCGTACATCTACTATAAATAGTCGCGTATTCCATCATTCTCACTACCACAAAAACCACGACCAACATCAACATCGCATCAATTGCGATTCAATTCTGCATTTTCAGCACAACACAAAGTACAAAGTCAATTATTGTGTCGACTCATCTCGAACGCGCCCCACATCACACATCTGTTCCACACGTTTCGAGGTAATTCGCACATTCACATCAATATTCGCACATTCGCGCCGCGATAAACAATAAACATTCTGGTTGCATCATCATATTTCACACATCTCCTCTGTGCACTCGCGAAACTCCCGCGGCCCTCCCAGCGTACCTTCGCTGCCTGCGCGCACTCGATCCGATCGATCATGTTCAAGCTGCAGCATCTGCTCAAGTCGGTCGTCCTGACCGGCGCTCCGCTGGTGTCGTCGATCGCCCTGCTCAATCACTTTGAGCCGCACGTTTTCGCCGCCGGCGTTCACTCAGCGACGTCCGCTCTGAACGTACGTCGACGCGCTGCCGCAGCTTCGGCATTGTTGCGTCTCTAATCACCCGTATCTCCATTCAACCATCCTCACAGAGCAAAATGGCAGCCCAGAACCCCGCAGATCCCAAGTCGGCAACCTCCATCTATGACTTCACCGTGCAGGACAGCTTCGGTGCCGACGTCGCGCTGGACAAGTACCGCGGCCAGGTGGTGCTGATCGTCAACATTGCCTCCCGTTGCGGCCTCACCAAGACGAACTACGCCCAGCTGACCGAGGTGAAGAACAAGTACTACGACCAGGGCTTCCGGGTGCTCGCGTTCCCGTGCAACCAGTTCGCCAGCGAGATGCCCGAGGCCGATGGCGAGGAGATGGTGTGCCATCTGCGCTCGGCGCAGGCGGACGTTGGCGACCTGTTCAAGAAGGTGGACGTGAACGGCGATGGGGCGTCGCCGCTGTGGAAGTACCTGAAGCACAAGCAGGGCGGTCTGCTGGGCTTCGACGGCATCAAGTGGAACTTCACCAAGTTCCTGGTGGACAAGAACGGTCAGCCGGTGGAGCGTTTCGGGCCGACCACCGAGCCGCAGGACATTGCGAAGAGCATCGAGAAGCTGCTGGAGGCGAAGCCGTCGTCATAGGCGAAATAAGTTCATTGGACTATTGAATCTTTTGGAATAGTCGTGCGGGAGTGATTGAGAGTGAATTAATTATATTTACAATAAATAATGTATTTGAAAATAACACATCGGTAGTCAGGTCTCCGGTCTAGAACATAAAAAACGTTATACAACGTTTTTTGAATTACCCAACAGTTTAATATTTCGATATGCGCCAAAAACCTGACTTGACACAGATGTTGAGGCAGTTGTTCAAAATATAATTTAAAAATTCAACGATAAATCAACTAAAATTGCAGAATATAATACAAATTCTAGAGATATAAAATGATGGATGTTTTCTGCATGATCATTTGGGTATTAGGAAGCTGTGCTCGAAATAGTTGCCGTGTTTGTTGACATCGGCAAACGAATAATCGTGACGATGTTTGGGAAAGCTGAACGAGTTGTAAATCGAATCGAATTCTCCAGATTGCAAAAATATTATCTAGGGAAGGAGATAGAGCTAGAATTAGGTGGTGATAGCCAAAATTAGGCATATTTTGAGACCGAAGACGAAATCGATCTTTATGTGTCAGACCGCAGACTAAACAGCCCAAACAGAGTGTCGCTCTGTCCACGCAGATGACGTCTGATTGAACTCCGGAGTGTAGTTATGGAGAAATGTTTCATTCACTGTCAACAATTTGTCAACAAATTCAGCTTTATCGCGTTCAATCACTTCAAAATAGTGCTCCGAAGTATCAAGCTGAATTTGTCTTATCGATTTAGAGTTCGAGCGGCCGACGTATCGCATGCCAACAAATTTATGAAACAACTTGTTTAATATCTACAAGGTATCATCAATCTCACGACTTTTCATATTCCGTCTGTAGCTGCCACACAAAGCCGTCCGCGTTACAAGGGAGTTTATTCGCGAAATAGGGATATGTCCACACGCATCTAGCAAGGGACCATCCAGAATATGTTAGAATAGTCGCCCGTGAGTGACTCCGAGTGAGAGTGACGAATTAATTCTATTTACAATAAATATGCATTTGAATATGGTTTTAAACATGTGTAGAGTGTGTTGTGTACTTGTACAATTTATATGTTTATGATGAAGTAACAAAAAACGCCACCGCCTCTCCGTCGACCACCTTGGCGCCTCCTACGCCTACGAACCGCCCGATTTTCCGCCGCCCATCAGACTGGTGTACTGGTCCATCAGCGGTCGCAGGTACGACGAGAACAGGCCGCCGTCCTCCTGCTGGACGACGGTCGCCGTGGGCACCGCCTGGTAGCGCACATAGTGCTTGTTGCTGGACTGCGGCCGCTGCTGCTGATGCTGCGGATACTGGTGCTTGTGCTGTTGCGGAACGGCCGCTGAGGGCTGCGGCTGGTCGAGCTGCTGGTGCGATGGCGACGGCGACGGCTGCAATGGGCCGACGTGCTGCTGCTCGTAGTCGTACTGTTGCGGCTGCACCTGCTGCTGTTGCTGCTGCGGTGACTGGTGTTGCTGCTGCTGCTGCTGCAACTGGAGGTATTTCTCGAGCGGGACGGGGACGGGCACGGGAATCGCTTGAACTTTGTAGCCGGCATCCACCAGTGCCTGATGTGTTTCGGTTTGTTCATGGTGCGATGGATAGAAATAAGTTATTAGAATGAATTTATTATTTTTTGAATTTGTATTATCAATTTTGAATAATGAGATTTGGTCTGCAATCTATTTTATTCAAGTATATGAGCATTGACCGAGGTCGATCGATATTGGAAAGTGAAATCGGAGCCACGAAACTTGGACATTTTATATGAAAAGAAAAGCAATCAATATTTGTATCGTGATCGGCGTTAACACGTAACGCCCCAGCCCCATTTGTATAATATTTGAAAAATCTCGGACATTTATGTTGAGAGCTAGGGCCTTGCAAAAATGGGTGAAAAATTGAATTTTCTCAATATCTTTGGCCTAAACACGAATTTTATGATATCAGATGATGTTGGTCATCACTGATGAGTATCCGCATCCGCATGTTAAATTCTTGTTTTAACTCTCATCCCCCGTTCGAAAAAACTTAACAGTTTTTTTTCTTCAATATAATGCGTCGTTTAGCAGTATTCGCCTTGCCCACGGTGTTGTCAAGCGGTCCGTTACGTGTTAAGTAGTAAGCTTTCAAAGTACATCGGCGCTGAATAACCATCGATCACCATACAACATATTCGAGTACCGTATTTGGTTAAGAGACCATAACTTTTCACTGGAGTGAACCTTCAATTTCTTTCTTCTACTATAGAAACATTTTTAGTAAACAAAACGGCATCATTACACAGTTCCCTGTTTTGACGGAGCGTTTGATAAACTTGAGGTGTCGTTTCCGGGGAATACAATTACCTGGAATTCCGCCTGCGTCAACGGTCGCTTCTGATCTGGCGGCGGCAGCCGCGGAATCGGTTTCTCCTTCCTTGCACCGCTCGGCCCTGCCGCTGCGGCAGCATACTGCACCTGCTGCTGCTGCTGCTGCTGCTGGTGGGCGCCGTGCTGGTATGCCCCATGCTGCTGCTGACCACCTGCTGACGCAGCAGGTCTCGCATGTCCGGGTGCCGGACGCGGCTGCTGCTGCTGCTGCTGCTGCTTCTTGTAATACTGTTGCTGCTGGTGCTGTGGCTGCGTGGCGGCCGCTTCATCGCCAGCCTGCAACTGCAGCTGGTGATGGTGATGCTGTTGCTGCGGGTGCGGTCGAGGCTCGTACTGCAGCTGCGGCGGATCGATGATCTTCACCGAATTGGCGCGCACCGGCGACGACGACGGCGACGGACCGCCGCCGGCGCCACCGCGCAACTGCACAGGGGCGACGGTCGCCTTGTGCTGAGGTGCCGACTGGGCGTGCTGCAGCCGGTGATGCGATGGAGCCACTACTGACTTCTGCTGCTGCTGTTGCTGCTGCAGATGCTGTGCTTGCAGCTGCTCGTACTCCTGCTGGCTGATCTCGATCGGGGCGGCTTCACGTTGGCCAGAGTGCTGCTGCTGTTGCTCCGGAGCAATGAAGTACTGGTACTTGGGTTGCTGCTGCTGCGACGGTGGCGCCCTGGGCGATGGATGCGGCGCTTCGGGCAGATATTTGTTCGGACTGTCAGCGGCCTGCACGTATTGGATTTCGTAGGGCTGCTGGGCCTGCTGCTGGTGATGGTGCACCTGCTTAGTGTTGCCCACGGTAATGACGCTGCCATCTTCCGGCTGCTGCGGCTGGCCAGCGTACTGCTGCAGCTGCAGAACGGGCTGCGCTTGCTGATGATGCGGACGAACGTTGCCGACCAGACGCTGCGTTTGCGGACTGAACTCACCGCTGGCGGTCACGTATTGCGGATGCTGTTGCTGCTGGTAGGCCGTCGATTGATGTTGCTGTTGCTGTGTGAACGCGAATCGCTGGGCGTTGTGCTGGGGAGCGGCGGCGGCGGCGGCGACGGACGACGATGGCTGAGGCGTGAGCTGCAGCGAAGGTTTGAAGACCAGCTGCTTGCTGGGCTGTTGTGGCTGCTGATGCTGCGGCTGATAGTGATTTTGCTGGTGGTGCTGCTGCTTGCTGGGCACCTCCTGCGACTCGGACTCGTCCAGGCCGCTGGGATGGTAGTGTGCCGGATGCGACGACGCCGGCTGGTGAGCGCCAGCCGCCTTGTTGGACTCCTCGAGCATGGCCAGCTCCTTTTCCAGAGAGAAATCGCCGAGCGGGTATCCACTGTGCTGCTGCTGCTGTTGCGGCTGTCGATTGTACTGCTGGACCGGGCTGCCGCTCGGCGTCGTGATCAGCTTGCGCGGCTGGTGATCGGCGTGCTGGCCGGCTGGTTTCTTGTACGCGCCCAGGCCGCCGAGAGAGTGCAGCGGCACCGCCGACGTGTGCGGAACGCCGGCTGCCGATTTGGCCGGTTGTGGCTGCTCAGCGACGGAGGAGGGCAGCGGGGCGGTGGGCTGCTGCTGCTTGTGCACAAAGTGATACTTTTGGCTGAGCTGACGGTTCTGTTCCTCGGTCTTCTTGAGCAGTTCCTGGTACTCGGCCTCGGTCAGCACTTTGGCCGGTGGCGATTGGGCTGGATCGGCTGCTTCTGGGCCAGCACCAGAGGGGCCAGCAGCGTACTGCTGGGCGCCCGCTGCGGCTGCAGCTGTCGGTTGGAAGTGTGCCTGTCGTTGGGCTGTTGGGCTGGCCTGTTGCTGATCCCGCTGATGTTGTTGGGCGATGTTGGGCTGCAGCTGCAGCAGCTGCTGTTGCTGCGGCGGCGACTGCGCCGCTGTTGGCTGGTAGTTGTAGTAGTCGGGGGACTCGTACTGGATTGGCGAACGCGTTAGTAGAAACGGATTCAAAAAATATGTTGGCGTTAATAAGAGGTAGACATTTGAGAAATATCCTCAATCATCTGGTTCCGTGTGAGCTGTGAGCGGTCGTTAGTGTTGGATGTTAGACTTTACTGAATTAGGCTGATTATTTGGGGAAAATTGTACTGGATTTGAGAATGTTGCTCGACACTGTTGAGTCTTATTTTGTGCCTCACTTTGATTAAATCCTTATTGATAAATATATGCCAATTTTAATTTGTAAAGGCCAAAAAAGATAGGATCACAAATGCCCCATATGTCCGGCTTTACGCTATTTGCTCAGAATAGTAATAGACAAATAACAATCGAGCGGGCGTTTTATGGTTGTAACATTTG